>JAAAKO020042783.1:0-11946 GCA_010015015.2 Bolitophila cinerea
TAAGTAGTGTACAACAGTCAAAAGAATCAAAATGAATCCACTTAATATAAAAGAAAATGCGGGATTTGCCGGAACGTACACAAAACATAATAATGTAAAAAAGACGTAGCCACAAAGTCCCGAGAAATATTTTTCCAAAGATAAAAATCCGGTTCGCCATTTTTTTCAGGTAAATGTTCTTATTATCCATATATTCTTTGGTAAAATTCTAATTGCAAATATTTTGTTGGTTCTTCTGAACATAGGCATTTTTCCGGGAGTTCTCCTGGATTTTAATGGAACTTTCCCGGGATTTCTCC
Source organism: Bolitophila cinerea (assembly GCA_010015015.2). Taxonomy (NCBI): domain Eukaryota; kingdom Metazoa; phylum Arthropoda; class Insecta; order Diptera; family Mycetophilidae; genus Bolitophila; species Bolitophila cinerea. The sequence continues at coordinate 300 of JAAAKO020042783.1, forward strand.
AGGATTTCAGTGCGATTTCCCTGGAATTTTATCGGGATTTCACCGGTATTTACCGCACAATTTATATTTTTATATTAGGGATTTCATAAGTTTTCTCTTGAGAAAATCCCAGGAAAAGCCCGTGAAAATTCCGGGAAAATCCGGGGAAAATCCCGAGAAATACCTCGAGAATATACCGAGGAAATCCCGGTAATATCTCACAGACACATTTCATGAAATTATAAGAAATTCCGAAAAATAGAAAATCAACAAAAAAAATTGTAAATCTTAAAATCTTAAAAAGTTTATTAAAATCTCCGGAAATAATTATTAATTTTGCTTAGTGTATTTTTTTTTTGATTTTTTGTTTTCTTTACACGGGAATTTAGAGGGATTTAAAAATCTCGTTAAAATCCCGGGGTAATCCTTGGAAAATACTAAGGGAAATCCCTGGAAAACCTGGGGGAATCACGGGGAAATCATGAAACTATAGTGTCTTGCAGATTTAAACGAAAATCTTAAAATTGGAACCGGATATTTATATCAGGAGAAAATCTTCAGTCTGGCGGAGATTGAACCGGGTTCCTCCCGATCGCAGTCAACCGCGTTGTTTCTCTCGCCGGTAACTTGATATCAACAGTAAAATTAATATCTTTCGTAATCCTGAGAAAATAATATATTATAAAAAAAAATATTTTTTAGTATAGCGCCGACTTTAGCCAGCCGTTTCTATAAAAACACGCCACCTAGAGAAAATAAGGAACTAGCGGCCAGCGGCCGCTGAAATATTAAAAAATCGGCGGGCAGCCGTCTTCAGGCTTACACTTCTGAGCTTGTTTTGGTTAATTATTACATATAAATAAGTCAGAATAAAATCAAGCCTTGTCAAACAAAACACGGCAAATATAATAAATTAAAAAATACATTCCATGGAACTCATTTAAGAACAGTCAAACTCATTGTCTGTACCTTTCATCCTATTTTGGCACATTCTAAATGTTTATTTAAAATATAATATAAATACACGTTAATCTGGCGCTGGTATAATAAAACTTTGTCAATTCTTATGATTTTCAACAAGACGACGACAACACACTCACACACTGATGACCTAATTGAATTCTCTGAATTCAATCCTTTTGCAAAAACAAAAACACCAGGTTTATACATATATATTGTATATAATATACAAATAAACGCATTGTTACGATTGTGTCTATACCTGGTAATTAACTTCTGATGGGCGGACATCTTTTTCTGCTGCTGCTTTTGCTCTCTGTGTATACGATGTGCGAGTTTGCGCACGCAAAAAGTGATTATTATACGATGTGGCCGCTCTAGTACTCGTATATATGTCATTTATTTATTTTTTCACCCTGTCGAGTCATGTTTTATGACCGATCGGGGGCACAGAATGTAATATAGGGTTTTTGCTGCTGCTGCTGTGTGCTGCCGGCCGGCTGGCGAGCTCTATATCGATATAGATAGGGTATACACGTCGGTCTGCGCATGCGAGGCGTTTATGTAAATACAAGATTAAACAGGTATATATGTATAGACACACAAACATCAGTAAGATGCTCATTTGGAATTATCCTTTTTGTGTGTCTCTGTTTATACAATCTACACCGATGATGACAAACAACAAAGGGTTATTTGTGTACGACAAATCCCGACCAATCCAATTATCTGGTTCTCATGATTATTGCGTATAAGACCCTTTGGCTGAGACCAATGACGACACCATGCTCACTCTACAGCTCTCCACATGCCGGTCCTCTCCCATAGAGTCGACTCTTGCGACACCCGGCAGCGGCACGGCGCGGCATCCGTCTTCATCGTTACGTATCAGAGGCGTCAAACGCTTATATGGCAAATGAGAGGCGGCAAATGACCAATTGCCTATGTACGTAAACGCCACTCCAACAATTGACTTGTGTCTTAAAGTTAATCTTTTTTGTTTGACCATTTGATGCTTCTTTTTACTTTACTCTTACTGACAAAGAATTATTAAAAAGATCTTTTCCTAATTCTTTTTTTTATAAGAAAGTCTGGAGAACCACAATAATCTTTATTCATCTTCATTCCAATACCCAGAAATATTGTGACTCATAGTTCGTAAGATAGGTTACTGATAAAAATCCGGATAGCATTTTTTCTCTAGATAAAAACCCGGATCGCATTTTTCTGTAGATAAAAATCCGAAACGTCTTTTTTCTCTAGATAAAAATCCGGATCGCAATTTTCTCTAGATAAAAATCCGGATAGCCTTTTTTCTCTAAAAAATAATCCGGATTTCCATTTTTCTCTAGATAAAAAACCGGATCGTATTTTTTCTCTAGTTAAAACTCCGGATTGCATTTTTCTCTAGATAAAAATCCGGGTCGTATTTTTCTCTAGATAAAAATCCGCATCGCATTTTTTTCCTTGATAAAAATCCGGATCGCATTTTTCTCTATATTAAAATCCGGATCGCATTTTTCTCTATATTAAAATCCGAATCGCATTTTTCTATAGATTAAAATCCGGATCGCATTTTATCTCTGGATTAAAATCCGGATCGCATTTTTCTCTAGATAAAAATCCGGATCTCATTTTCCTCTATATTAAAATCCAAATAGCATTTTTCTATAGATTAAAATCCGGATCGCATTTTTTCTCTTGATTAAAATCCGGATCGCATTTTTCTCTAGATAAAAATCCGGGTCGAATTTTTCTTTGGATATAAATCCGGACCGCCTTTTTAGATAAAAATCCGGATTGCCTTTTTCCCTAGATAAAAATCCGGATTGCCTTTTATCTGTAGATAAAAATCCGGATCGCATTTTTTCTCCAGATAAATATCCGGATCACCATTTTTCTCTAGATAAATATCCGGATCAACATTTTTCTCTACATAAAAATCTGGATCGCATTTTTCTCTACATACATTTTTTCTAGATATCCGGATCGTCTTTTTTCTCTTGATTAAAATCAGGATCACATTTTTCTCTAGATAAAAATCCGGATCGTTTTTTTCTCTAGAAAAAACCGGGTCACATTTTGTCTAGAAATAATCCGGATCGCAATTTTCTCTAGAAAATAACCGGATCGCTCGAAAACGAATCTCTCGTTTCTCTATAGAGTTACTCTCGTTTCTCTATAGAGACACTATGGTATTTTCTATGGATAAACTATGGTTTCTCTATAGAGAATCTGTCGTTTCTCTACAGAGATATCTATCGGTTCTCTACAGAGAATCGGTAGTTTATCTACAGAGATATTCTGTCGTTTCTTTAAGGAGAGAATCTGTAGTATCTCTACAGAAAGTATATATTATTTCTCTACAGAGAGAATCTATCGTTTCTCTATAGAGAATCTGTCGTTTCTCTATAGAGAATCTGTCGTTTCTCTATAGAGAATCTGTCGTTTCTCTATAGAGAATCTGTATTTTTCTTTTGTACTAATCAGTGTTGAGAACGTAGAAAATGATTTATTTAATACCTAATTCACTACGTGTATTAAACGTTGCATACATTTCCATTTTGTTATGTAAAAAATTGTTGCAAATGTAGCAAAATGTTTTTATTGGTTATTATGGTATATACTTATATAACCACCTGGAACTAATGCTTATATATAAGGTAATTTAATTCTTACAAAATAATACATTTTGATACTTGGGAAAAAAAAAATTGTGTATGTCGATAATGCAGAGCAACACAGTACGCACTACGTACAAAAGCTCAAATGTATTGAAGCAACGCGGGCTTTGTGATCGCCGCAAGGGGTAAATGAGATTTGAGACATGGAATATGGAAATAGGAATATGATACCGCGCAAAATTTGTGAATTGCGAAACGCCGAAACGCCTCTTGTATTTGTATATATCATATATGTATACAAACAACAAAATACAAATGCGTAATACATGTATCAAATAATAAACTGACACATTTATTTGCACAACGCGAATCTCTTAATATTATTTAAAATAATTAAGTTTTGAGTGCTTTCCTTTCGTCAGTCGTGTATTTGCTAATTTGGGGCGTATCAAAACATTGCAAAGTATGTAAATTATTATGATTGACAAAAACATAAACCAAAACAACTAAAGTGCACTTTAGATTAAATTGCGTTTACTACTTGCTTGCTTGCTGCACACGACACACATAACCCTTTTAATTTTGTATACACAATATTTGTTATAGATACGCAATGTTTTTATATGCATTTCAGCTATCAAATATACTATACTAGCTTAACTGTACACAGTCAGGATGACTGACGCACCACCTGTAACTGAAATTGCTACTCGGACTCCTCCACCGATGCTGGCTCTGTGTCGTTTTCTGCATGTGGGCAATATCAATGGAGCCTTTGTAGTAACAACCAAAAATCAGTCCATCAATCTGGACAACATAGACGAGCAGCTATTTTGTATTCGAAAGATGGCCGCTGGGTGTCCGAGTCTACCATTTACGGTTATCGAAAGGGTATGCTCACACAGCGGGGATTTTCCGACTTTCCGTAGACTAAAGGACATAATACTAAATATAGAAACATTTCCGTTTTCTAGCACATCGAGCAGAAAATGCTGCGACGCAACGATGAGGCCTTGCTGGCATTAGCCTATTGTGTGCGTCGTGTCGAAGGTCTCGGTTCGAACGGAGAAGAACTGCGTAGAATCGTGTATGCCAACGTTGCAAAACTGCTGAAGACCGACACGGACCTGTTCATGTTCGTGGACTACTGCAACAAGCTAAACAACCTGACTAGCAGCGACACAAATCCACCGAGCAAAGGCTACGGTCGTGGTCTAAAGAAAGCCGTCACAATGTGGTACACAATGCACTCTAGCCTAGAGCTGGTCAATATGATTGGTGCGCACCGTGGACAACTGGGCTGGCGTCATGTGGATCTGGTTAAACTGTGTCACGTAAAAATCGAGGATCCCGAAAAGAATCTGGTGCTGCGCAGCACCTTTAAGAAGTGCATTCAAAGTTTGCGTGATCAGGCTGCTGTGCCAGGGATGGGCGATGCTCACAGGCGACTACTGCATATATGTGCTTTTAAGATCAATGAGAAAGCTTCGCAAGCCGCAAAGGATCTGGTGCAGCAAGACCTACACATCGCGCACATTCCCAGTCATTTCTATAACAATGAATTGATCTGGACGTCGATTTATAGAAAACTGAGTTTTCGTGATTTGTTAAGACTACTGCCCACGTTCAACGATGTTAAATTGTTGAAAGAGCCAAGCGCACTGGCAACGCTGATCAATGAGAGTCTGCGTGACCAAGAATTTGTGCGTGCCTCAGAAGTGCATCCAATGGAGGTGCTAAAGCTAAAGAAATCTTACGAGACAAATAAACGGTATCCAGAAGCGTTAAAGGTTAGTATTTAAAGACTAGACTGTCTGTCAATTAATCTTCCCACATTTGTTATTGTGTAAATCTGTAATTTTAGGCTCTGTACTACAAAAAGAAAGTGGTGGAAAAGCGTGAAATTGTTCCGCTCTCATTAATCAAGAACGGGTTGCGGTGTGCCTTGAACACTTCCATGAACTCGTGGCAAAGGGCGGGCGTTAAGTACTGTGTCACCATTGACTTGCGTGAAAAGAACGACAAACGTAAGTGTCTATAGTTTACACTATCCAATGGTCGTCGGAATGTTTTATTTATACTGGTTTATGATCCACAGGAAAGGTGCATGGTATGAGTATGATCAATTGCACTGAAGCAATGGTTCTAATGGCTTTGGCCATCACAAAACGTGAAAAGGATTCGGTATTGTACACTTTTACCGATAACAAACATAGTCTGCAAAAGATCAATTTTCCGAGCTCGTGCTCGTTCGATGATGCCATGAAAATCTGCAAAACCAACTCGGTATGACCTGAACACCGTCTATCGTCAAACTTCTTTGAATAAAGACTTAATTGCTGCTTGTTTTAGTTTCCACGTACGTCACAGTCTTTAGAAGGACCCTTCAAAAAGTGCCATCAACGGCACTACGATGTCTTTCTTACCATTGTCGACTCTCTGGCACGCTTCAATCGCACGGGCGCACTTCCGGTGGATGCTTTGCAAAAATACACCAATCAATGCACAGGCAAAAAAAATAAAACCTCCAAGTATGTGCAATTAATTTTGATACATCCTAAGCTAGCTAATCAACTCAAAATTTCCAGGTACATTGTATTGAACTTGGGACGAAGCCACCCAGACGCAGTTCCCGAGAAGGGATTCTTTGAGATCTGTGGCTTCGACAGTAGCACGCCTAAACTTATTCATGCTTATGTGTCAAATGCATTTTCATAGATGTCTGCAAAAATCAGCACAAAATTGAATTAGACTTTAGAAAAACCGGCGTTCGAATACGAATACATTGAAAGAATCTCTCTGTTAAGGTTATGTTTAGTTTCCAGTGATGAATTTATGACAGCGAGATTGTTTTGAGTATTTAATTTGTACGTTTGGTATAAACACAAACAAAAACACTGATAGGCTCAAAGCCGAAATTGATCTTAATTCTGGTGTGGTATCTTTTCGCAAGGAGTTATGGTACCAACAAAATTAAAAATAGTATTTTTTATATTTAAAGATACAGTTCTTTATTAACATGTTTTAGACAGCATATTGTATTCTGTTTTTTTTACTTACAATTACCATTATAATTATTGTTACACACAATAACTTAATCAAAGATTTTGATAAATTGAAGTGTACTGAATAAAGTTTTGAATTTAGTTTTTTTCTTTTTTATATAATTTTTTATGTTTTATTTTCTCGATGTTTATTATACCTAATATCATACATTATTATTTAAAACGTATGTTTAATAACAGTGCATTGTAACTTTTTAGTTCAATTGCCGTATATTAAAATGGACTAATTATGTATATACATTTTTGAACAAGCGTAAAAAGTAATATAAATTTGTAGTTTGAAAATTAAATTATACGATGCACATTGCACCGTTATAGGAAAATGAAAATATATCACATAATAGATAGCGAGAGAGAGAGCGAAAGAAAGAAAGAGTATTGTGTCTCACAAACACGTCTTCAAAGCACGACGACGGATCTCCAACGCATGTACAGTTCAAAAAGAGTGGACAGCACATTTTTCAGACATGTGTCCATAGAGCCAAATAACCAAAACTCCCTGCTTGTGTGTTATCGATGTGAGTGGGCACCACCGCTGCCACTGCCTCCGACACCACTTCGAGCAACCAAGGAGCTCTCTAACTCTCATAGTTCCGAGTGTATGCTTATCGCCGAGTAATCGTTTGCAAATCGCAACTCACCCAGGCAATCAGCCATCACTTGAATTACCTCCAGCAGCAGGTCACGCGACAACTCCTTCATCTTGGGCAATCGTGCAACCTGACTGAAATCCTGCACAATCATGCGTAATGCATAGCTCTTGATGTCCGGCACATTCATCTTGTCCGAAGCCTCGAGTATCTGCAGTACATTGTCCGAGTGAATGTTATGCTCGAGATTGTGCTTGCAGAACGCTTGCAGTCGATTGTTGGTGAAGCCATAGAAACTGGGCGCCTGGAATAGATACAGTGAGTCCTCGGGCGGCATTTTCTTGTCACCGTAATAGATGTATCGCAACAGCGAGTGGAATGACTCCTGCGATGGTGAAATCTCACCGATTTGGATCTGAAAAACACCATTCAGTTATTGGAATACGAAACAAATTGAGGTTATATTTTTTTTACATTAACAGAATTGTCGGCTGGCATAAACGATCGAAACATGGCCTGGAAGTAGGTGCATCTAGCTGACAGAATCGATTTGTGCGCAGCAATGACTTGTCCGTCCAGCAGCAGGTTTATGTCACAGAAATCCTTGCCACCGATCTTCAGGAATACCGCCATGTCGTTTTCCAGAGTGGTGCCTATAATAAATAGCAAATTTTGTATAATAAAAGCAAAAGAAAAACAAACACAAATAAGAACGTACCTTCAATCTTATCGTGTTTGATCTCATTGTGCTTTTCCGGATTGAGACGCTTTCGAATAATCTCCACCATCAGCGGCTTGTCTAGTTGCACAAACTCATTGGACATGACGATCTCGTAGAAATTGTCCTCCTTCACGATGAAGCACAAACAGTAGTCTTTGATCAGTGTTAATCTGTATGAAAAATAATACAGTATTATTTAGTGAACCCACGATTTTTGTAAATTGCGCTGTGCGCTGATAAAACATAAATAAACCCTATAGATTCACACTAACTTCATTTTGTCCGCATTGAACAGAGCGTCAAGAACGTTTCGCTTCGATATTTTAAACTCTAGATACTGAATGCAGACCTGCTCGAGGCGTGGAATAAAAAACTGTACGGCCAACTGATAGATGTCCATCATCAGGATAACAATGGTATTGCTGTGCTGGTCGTTGACTAAAAAGACACACACACGAAAGGAAAGAAATTATATATATATATATATATTAGTTTTTGTTAAAGCAAAGCCCAAGATATTTTAATTCTTACAATCAATGCGATCCGTGTAAATGTAGTTCAGTACCATTTCAAAGGCTTCCGGCTCGGCATTGGGTAGTTTAACCTCTAGTAGGGGTCGGTCGGCGAACGGTACCTCGATCGTACCAAACAGTTTCTCGAAGTGTAGATTTCTAGCCTCACGAGCGGCTCTGAAAAATATTTAATAAAACAAATATGAACAAGTTTTTCAGCATTTGTGAAGATTGATAACATACAGTATTTTGGACCTGAGGAATTGCGATCGTGCTGCAATGATGGCAATGTGTGCAGAGATTTTAGTCTCATTCGGTCCGACAAAGAACACCAAGTCACAGAACTGACGCTCTGTCAGGAATTTTCCAAAGTCATCGTGCAACGTGCACCGCGGATAGCTGGAGAACTGTAATACAGAAGAAATTATAGTATTTCGACTAATTTATAAATAGCTATTCTAACCTGAAAACGGTACATGTCTCCGCTGCGCACATTATTGTCCACTGTGCCTCCGAAAATGTACACAGCATCACCGATCACAGCGGACGCATGGAACAGGCGTCCGCTCGGTATCTGTGAATCAGCCTCCGGTATTATGACCGACCAAATCTGTGAATCCAGATCGTAGCAGTGCAAGTCATTGGGTAGAGTACTGTCGGCCGAGCCACCAAACACATACAGAAAGCGATCGTGTGTGACCATCGTGTGTCCGTACCGACGAGCAGGCGGACTCGGAGCAACGCGCAGGATGTGCTCGTTTGTAATGCGACGCCATCTGCAAATTATAAATTATTTTTAATACAAAATTAAGTTATTTTTTTGTTTAAATGCAATGCTCACGTTTTTGACTTAAAATTAAACTCGAACAGAGCATTTGTGATCTGCAGACCACTCTGCCCTGAGAACACGTACATACAGCCTCTGGCCACAGCCACCGGGAAATTGCAACAGGTTGGTGGACGATCGCCTTTCTGCTCGATCTCATCCCATTGTCTCATTTCACCCTAAAAATATAAAGAAAACCAATAAATGTCAGGATTTTACTGCTGATGATGATAATTATGGGTCTACAAAGTTTTAATAAGACCAGAATATAGAGTTGTGTCCTTTTATGTACTCTTATCCGCTCACCGTGTTCAATGACATTGTCCACATGTCGTTCAGTCGTGCGTTTCCATCGTATCCAGCATATATCCACAGCTTGTTATCGTACACAACGCTCGAGTGTGCCGATCTGGGCACCGGTGCTCGGCCAACGTACTTCCACTCCAGCCACTGGCCAATCTGGAACTTGTACTCAAACAAATCATTTCGATTGAGTAGATTCGAGTTCGAGTGAATGTCCCCAGTGTAGCCTCCAAACACAAACATTGAGTTTTCGTGCACCACGGCAGAGTGGTGATACCGTGCCGCCGGTGGCTGCCCGTTCGAAAATGCCCGACCCCACGATTTATCTTTAACATCGAAGCGAATCAGGTCGTTCAGCATGCTCTTGCCATTGTCGCCACCAAATACATAGATGGCATCCTTGTACGAGACAGCCGTGTGTTTGCTTCGCCTGCGGAAAGAAAGAAGGAAAATAGAAAATATAAAAAATAGCTTTTGCTGGGAAAATCAATAGCTTACCGTGCGCCCACGAACTCATCGCATTCGAGCAATCGTCTCCACTGGTGTATTGTTTCGTATGGCGTAAAGTCGAGGTGCAAAGAGTACTGGTCACTGCTGCTGCTTCTGCTTGTAGTGGCCAGGCTCGAGCACTGGACACCAGATGGGGGCCTATGGTGCCGGCCGCCGGATGATGTTGATGGCATCGATGATGACGAGCCACCAACGCAACTCTGTGAAGACATTTTGGGCATATACCTGTTTCTCTATCAAGCGAGCAAAGAGAGTTGCTGGATACTGATGATTTAATCGATACTAAAGATTGTTGTTTGCAGGCGCCCGAAGCTAGAGGGAAGCGCACTTAAACCGACAGCATATTGTTGAAAATGGAACACTGGACAGGGAAACAATATAAATCTATATTTTATCTATTATTTATTTAGACATACACTTTCTGTATACAAATCTTTTTTTCTACTCAAAACCAAAACAAAGGGACCATTTTGGTTCGAGCTTCGAGGCGAGTGGCGAGTGCACTCTTGCTGTCACATAAGAAAACAGCCAAGAAGTGTCAAATCAAAATGTGCGAATCGAATCGTTTGATTCGAAAATATTCGAATCGCAGCTGATTTTAAAGTAAAGCTCAATTTACATTACCACAGCACAGCAATTCCGCATTTTTTAATTTAAAGGGTAGTTCATTTCATGCAACTACGCCAAAATAGAAAAAGAGGAGTGCTAAATGTTGGACGAATGAAAAATAATTATTATTTGCTCAATTCTGGCAGAATTCATCATACGGACTTTACTTCGAATATATGGTGGGGAATTAGACTTTAGGATTTTTTAACGAATAATCTTATATATGCAGTTATTTTTTATTTTAATCATTTAATCGAAAGCATTTTTTTTAAACACTAAACAAAAAAGTTTTATACAAACTTTAACCCCCTCCCTCCTCCTCCTCGCGAACGACGCGATTTAAAGCCTGATTCGTACTCAGGAGCTCATTTCCATCAATATTGGGTACAACTTTTATTTTAACGTCACCGCCCCAATCTCACTCTTAGGACCCAAACACACTTTTACATACTTTTGCACGGTCAAAAAAAATCACCGTCCAAATATTATGTAACTATCTATGGGTAGATTGGGTTGACTACTTTGTTACGAGGTGTTAAATGGGGAATGAGGCGGTGTGTTTACACTTGTGTGTGAAATATACTTTTTACATACGTGACCTCACACGGGTTTTTGGATATACTTATCACTTTACTTACTAGTATACACTAGGCTTTAGGTTGGTTTTTAGCAAAACAAAAAAGAAAAAGAAAATGCAGCACGTGAATGTGCAACGTGAGCGATGAATGGAAAGCGAGGCTCTCACATGGGGTGAACTCTATAGAGAAGAGATAGAGAGAGAGAGTGAGAGAGAGAGTGCGCAATGCAAACACATGCACGTCAATTAATTCAATTGGTTGACAGATTAATCGGTAATATCATCGCGCAAAACTCGTGGGTTTGTTTTCATTTGTGTCGTGTTGTGTATATTTTCGGCTGCGATGCATTTTAAAACAAATACTCATTAAT
>JAAAKO020042794.1:0-11945 GCA_010015015.2 Bolitophila cinerea
ATTCTTAAACTTTGCAAAAAATGTTTTTTTCATTTTAATGATTGCTAAAAAATATATTTTGGATTTCTCCAGAAATCTTGAAAGAATTCTCGAGAACGGGATTTCCCGAAATGGTTAAAATTTCAGGATCCGGTAAAGAAAAATCTCGATAATTTCTCGAGAATTCCCGTCGAGAAATTCCCGAAATTCAACTTTATTTAGGACTTTTTGAAACTGTAAGCGATTCCGTAAACCAATTGAACTACAAAAATTGTGTGTTAATTCGTTTTGTATTCAGAGTTTCAATCGCTTAGGTAATCTAATTGTAAATGTTATAATAATCATGGGTTATCTGATATCGTTAAATTTGATAAACAATTGTCATCGATTAAGATATTTGTATTGTTAAGTTTAAACTGCTTGACATAATTTAATTAAAAAAATAAATCTATTGGTCTCTTGATTGCGTTTTTTTGTTTATATCTATTATTAAAGTCTATATTTAAGAACAATCAAAATAAGTTTTTTAGAAGTTAATTCGGGTCGACATGGTGAACTTAAATATTAGGAATATAGTTCTTAAATCTATGGTATGGTACGCAGAACAAATTCAAAAATCTGAAACGAAAATGTTTTTAAAAAATTGCTCAAATTAGGCGATGGGAATTATATCCCAGCGACGCTGGCCCCGCTGTCTACTTTGACTTTTAAACAAGAGAAAAACCACAATGGAAAATTTTTTAAGAATTTTATTTTATGGAATTTCCCTTCGTCGACATTCACACTTTTTTTTGTATTTTACCCCGAGGTCGCTCACCCCGCCAACACTGACACATTTTTTAATTGTATTTCATACAGAGGACCTACAATCCACCGAATTTCACACATTTTTTTAAGAATTTCGTAAAAATTCGCGATTTCTGAATTCTAAAAATCGAATGTCTCATGTTGTGAACTCGTTTGTATGAATTACAATGGGGTCTATGGCATGGCGCGCCCAATTATACATTAGACAAATCTTTTTGTTATTTTTATTGACAAATATGCAATGTATTATTTAATATACCAAAAAACTGAATCATCTTTGAGCCATTTTTTTAATCAAGAATTTTACAATTTAATCATAACAAAAAGGTTATTCTAATTAACAAATCATCAATAAATAACGATCAATAATGAACTTTGAAACTTGAAAATGACGTATCGTTCCATATATTTTCGGTATTCAAAATAAGACCCCTTATTTGGACTCTATGACTAAACACCATGTACAGACTATAAGACTATAAGATACAAATATTAAAAATAAATAAAAAGAAATATTTTTGATATCTTTCATATGTGCCCGATCGAAAAATGCCTTTAAATCTCATCCCACAAATAGACAGTAGACCGCGCCCCGCTTGTCTGCAAATTCCAGCGCAAGCACAGAAGCGCCATAAATCATTCGGACTGATGCACTTTACACGCATCTGTAATGCAACGAAAAGAGTAAAAATCGCGTTCAATGTGTTTTCCGAACGCCAAGCGTTTTCTTTCGCACTCGTTCTATCTGCGCATCACTGAAATTTTTCGTCTGGAAAATGGGTGTTAGCGATACAATTACTCTTTTCTTCTGGAACTTATTTAAATCCTGCGGAGATGGCTCAGATTTATATACTATTCTATTTAGAGTTTAACCGCAATAAATTACTCTGTCAAATGGCTCATAGAAACGTTTAGTCATGTGTTTGCCAGTTCCATATAGAAGGGCTCTACATTGAATACATGTGTATATAGTTTTTCCTTTTTCGTATGTTTGTATATATTTATATATGATTTTCATGTGGCGCTATACGAGAACATTTGAAAACACCGTACAACAGACACACTTTTCCACATCAGCACCGCGTTGCGCTGGCGGCGGCGCGGCGCAATGGAAAAGGCTTTTATACTCGTGCCCGCGGTGGAAATGACGTGAGACGAACGGGAGCATACAACAACAAATATCACACGAAGAACGCGCTGCGGGCTTGGCAAACGGCACACGCTTAGGCTAAATGTAAATAATGTTCACACCCGCTCTCTAATGGAGGGTTTCCATGTGTGGCGTTGAATACCGTTTTTTTTTTCTCTTTACTCTTTGGCGCGTATGTTGTATATTATATTATAACATATAAGTAGATTTAAATGTTTATATTATATTATATATTATATATATACTTATACATACATAAACTTTTGGGTGTGTAAGAAACAGCGAGGAAAAACCGCACCTTTTTACAAGCACATGCAGACACTTTAACTGTATTATATGTATAATATAAATATAGAGTATAAAATTAAAAATATGGTCGACTTAATTACGACTTATGGAAAATAGAAAATACGCAAAGCTGAGCAGATTTAATATATTTCCACCGAATTTCCATTTTGTACTAGAGTTTCTTGGTAATGCGTTCGCGTGTGCGATAAGTTTATGAATTGATTACGACCGAACGATATATATATATATATATATAAATCGTATATATTGTATATTTATACTAACACGGTAAACGCATGTGTTATGATTCGCTTTAATCGCAAGGGCATTCGAAAGTCAAAATCCGAGAATAAGTTTATTTATTCTTAATTAATTATATATATTTAAAAGTAAGTATCGTATATTTATATGTAGAAGTATATATTTAAATATAACTATACTGTATATATGTATATATGTATATATGTATATAAATATAAATATCTATAGTATAATATTTAATGTAAATAAAATACAACGCGCCGGAATTTAAAACAAGATTGCAGAGCACAGGGCGCTTATCGCGCGCGCGCAAAGAAGGCATTTAATTATCGCGCGTGTTTTTATTACCGCACACCCAAACACAGTTATCGATGTATATAAGATACCTTCATATAGTATATATAATGCATCTAGCACGATTATAGGAATAAATATGATGGAGTTTTTACACGTTGCTTACTGTGCAATATGCATGCATGTCGACACGCAGGGTGCTGCACACACGAAGGCTATATATTAAATCATAATAACCGAAATGCTATATATTTTAATATTATTAGATTATAGCATTTTAAAAGGATTTCTTTATCGTTTTATTTAAATTAAACTTATGGATAATACAGACTGAAAGGGATATACAATGAAGACATTTTATTAGGATGAAATAAGGATACAGCAAAGGATATGTATTATAGAGGATAATTGAAAGATAGTGATACCAATTTTGCTCAACCCCTTTAAAAAGGGCATTTTTTACCAAATTCTTATTAACTTTTAGTCAATTTTAGCGCAGAAAATGAAGTTCTACAAACTTATAAACAATTTAATTGTACATTAAAATGTAATATATAGTTTTACTATAAAAGCAATAATTATGTTTTTTTTGCGGTTATACGCCGATCTTTTAGCGTTGACTGACGTTTTTTTTCCCAAACATTCTTTATATCGTTGACTACTTGTTTTACTATGTTGATCGTATCAAGTATATTAGATAAATAAGATAATAGATAAATTAAATTGCCTATAAGTTTTGTAAAACATAAATTTTTTCATTACAAAAATTAAGCTAAAAAAAATAAAAATCGCTCAGCTCAACAAAAAAAATTAAAAAATTACAAAAATTCTTCCAATTATATTACTCTTATTTTCTTTTATAGCCTTCTTTTCAAATTGACGCTCACTCCTAATATAAGTATATATATGTAATACTCGTACCATCGGCGGATTATGTCCAATGACTTTTATCTTTTTTTTAAGTTTATCTTTGGTTTCGGTATGAAAAGTCTAATTGAAATAAAGATTTAAATAATAAAATATTTAAAATTCCAAAATAATTAAAAAACTTAAAACGTATTAGTTACCGGAGAAAAGTTAGGATAAATCGCAATTAAATTAGTAGTATATAGTTGTCGTTTAAAATACAAACTAGATGAGCACAGATAATTCCGCATCACAGTGATTAGAGCTGACGCACAGTTTTGGACTATATTTATGAAAAATAAATTTCCAGTAAAATGAAAATATCGTTTTCATAATCTGAGAAAATGTTATTTATAATAGTATTCATTTTAAAAACCTGCAAAATTATTTATTGGTTTGATTAGCGTAAAAATACATAAAAAAACTCTAGATTGTAAAATATTTTTGGAAGCACAACTATTTGCATCATCGTTTTATGTCCATTGTATACGGACATAAAGCCCATGGACCTAATGTCTGTTTGTAATGGACTAAAGTCCATGAGTTCTATGTCTGTATGAAATGGACATGCGTTATGTCCGTTTGATTGGAAAAAATATATATTGTTGGCAAACTATATAAAGAAAAATTCAATTTTTAGAGCCATATTACTTTAAATTTCCTAGTTAATAATTTTTTAATAATATGTAGATTTTTGCTAGTAATTTTATATTATATTGCTGTATTTGATATTTTTGCTTTTTATGAAACAAAATATTTAAATACTGTTTCTGAAGGATTTGCTTGTATTTCAAAAAAATGAAAGACTAGCAAAAAGTAGAATATAATTTACCAGAGAATGGAAGGCCTTCAAGCTTTCAAAAGAATCCTTAATGTTTTTCGAAGTTTCTAATTTTAAATCAATTTCTGATATCTCCAAATAAGGCTTGTTTTTAATTGAAACAGACTTAAAGCCCGTGGGCCTTATGCCTGGCTGAAACAGACTTAAAACTCATGTCATAACGGAAATAAGATACATGGGCTTTGTGTACGTTTCGTTTCGGACATAATTTTCTCCCATTTTTCCCGCAAAAGAGAGTTTTCACAAAACCTAATATAAAAAAATTTATGACATTATTAACAAAAAAGGTAAAACTTAAACAGCCCTTCAGAAAACAATCTCTATACAGTTGTTCGATTTTGTTCAATTCCGTATAAGTCAGCCGACCACGAACTAAGGTTTGATTGTCAAAAAGCATATGAAGTCGACACTGCCCTAAAAAGGGTTGTCCATGGCCCCAAACATTTTAAGCCTTTTAAAACATGGTAACATCTTTTTTTTTTGTTTTTAACAAACCCTCCACCCTCTGTATTAAATTGTATAAAATATAAAGTTTTTTTAGTATATCTCCTAAAGGGGGATCAGATTTAATTTTTCAAATTATAGATATTTAAATACCTTTAATTTGAAACCAAACACACTTATAAATTGAATTACGGAACGCTCCGAAATTCATTCATTTCCTAGAAACAAAAATGTAGTTATTCGGTGGGTGAAGAAGACAAGTTTAGGCCAAAAGCCTTCAGTCTCGAATAGCCTGGCCCCTAAAATAAAAAACCGCCTGTGGATTGTGTATGCCGAAACTCTACAAAAAGCAGTGGCATATCTGAGTGTCCCATTCTGCCTCTGTCTAGCCTGAATATATATTTTCAGTTTTTTTTTTTAAATACATATTTGGCATTTTATTAGGAATTATCTCTAAAAAAACAAAATTTGAACATACAATATAAAAGCTGTGTCTATGGATAATTAAAACAAACTCAGTTTTGATCACTTTAAAGTTTAAATTAAAAAAAGACACGAAATAATAAAATAAATCGAATAACAAATCTTAATCTGGGTGCATGGTTGTGACATATTTAAAAATCTCGGTAATATTACCTTCCTAATAGTTCATCCAGGACCAGAAGATTACACATTTGCCGTTAAAAATTATAGCAGCGATAGTGAGTCATCATTGTCAGTACACCAAAAAGTGGAGCCTATTACCGATTTGAATATTAAGATTGAGTGAATCGATCCGATATATTTACCCCACAATAATGTAGTTAGTGTTAGCAATTTAGTGCAGAAGACAAAAAATTCATCTATATTTCAAGAGTTCCTAAGAAAGAGTGGTCGGTTCTACACAAAGTTCGACGAAGAACCGTAAAACCAAGTATGGCTGAATTAGTTACACGCTTTAATTGCTCAAGGATCACAGGGTATTTTTGGGTACTTCGGGCGATGGTAAGAATTCATCGAAACTTAAGCACATCGATGGTGGCCAATTCTGGCCTGGCATATTCTTTGCGAACATGATTTGTGAAATTAAATCGGCCGATGGCAATCGAATCGAAATTTCGACGGTATTAAAAAAAACATCAAAAATATTGTCGACAGAGATATCAACTGCAGTGCTGTATTTCTAGAAAAATTCTCGTTGCTAGTCCCTGCGAGAAAATGTACATTAGACTGACCTTTAATATTGAGAAAATCATATATTAGGTGCTTTTTGTCTGATTTCAATGAATAAGCCCATTTTGAAATCTTTGAGATTGCAACTAATCAAAAAAAAAAAAATAGGGAAAACCGATTTAAAAAATATATATTTCGAAGACCTCAGGCGACCTCCTAATGTTTTCCGATCAATTTAAAATTTTGCAATTTTTAAATGGATTTTTTTTCAAAATATAAGTCTTTAATTAAACAAGTTTCCATCCGATCGGTGATCATCTTTAGTCTCCACTTTTCATTTTTTATTTAACCCATAAAAATAATAGAGCAAATAAAAGTTCTTTGCTAATCATGATACCCCAGATGAAAGGATATTTAGAATTGGTAGCTATTGTTTAAAATCAATTTTTTGTTTTTTTTTTTTTTCGGCCATTTTTTTTTGTAATTTTTTTGCAAATTTTTAATAAAAAGTGGAGACTGTAGAAGAACTCTAATTTGGCCGAAACTTTGACAATATGTTATATGTATCAATTGACAAAGTTTTCGATCCCAGCGGTGTGGTGAATTAATCTCAAGAGATTTAATCTCACAACGATTGTGCATTATCGCCACCGTGTATTTTGTTGTTGTTTTTTTTGTTTTTCAATAATAACGTCAGGAAATTGAGAATTATTCTCACGAAAATTCGTGAGAATAATGCACAGGCCGACTGTGACTTATTATCAAGAGACTTACCGCCAGGAAAAATTGTGAGAGTAATACTAAGTCTGACTGTGACTTATTCTCAAGAGACTTAACGTCACGAAAAATCCTGACAATATGTCACAGTCCGTCTGTGCATTACTCTCATGATTTTTAGTGACGTTAAGTCTCTTGAAAATAAGTCACAGGCCCATTAATGTCAGGATTTTTTTCTAAAGAGGAAGGTGTTTCAAATTAAAGAATGGTTTGTGTCTCATTAAAAATAATTGTATTTATGAAAGAATGGATTGCTTATTTTAAATTGTTCTTTAAAAGTATTATGCTTGTTTTTTGCGAAGGAAAAAACAAGCAAAATAGTTTGAAAAAACAAGTAAAAGATTAGCAAAATCTATTTATATTTTGTGAGATGGAACATTTTTAGCAAGATAATTCCGCAATTAATGCTTTCCATAAAAATCTTGACGATAATGCATAGGACGACTGTGACTTAGTCTCCAGAGACTTAACGCCACTAAAAATCTTGAGAGTAATGCAACGGCGGACTGTGACTTATTGTCAGGATTTTCTCTCTTGAGAATAAGTCACAGTCAACCTGTGCATTACTCTCACATTTTTTCCTGGCGTTAATTCACTTGAGAATAAGTCACAAGACAGTTGTGATTTATGGCCACATTTTTT
The DNA here is from genome assembly GCA_010015015.2 of Bolitophila cinerea. NCBI lineage: Eukaryota > Metazoa > Arthropoda > Insecta > Diptera > Mycetophilidae > Bolitophila > Bolitophila cinerea. The sequence goes on from JAAAKO020042794.1 coordinate 7,542, forward strand.
TTGAGGCATTAGGTCTCTTAAGAATAATGCACAGGGCCGATCCCTAAAGCCTATAAATGTATATACGAAATATACGAGTATAAGTTGTTGAGAATAATTGGTACGACCAAAATTCAATCAATTTATTATGTTTTTTATTGCGTTTTTTAAAAGCTAATGATGGATGATTATCCTCGTTATTATCTAATAAAAAAAACTTTAAATTCTATAAATATTCAATTAAATTTTCAAACGGAAACCGAGATATTAAAAATAATCTGAAATTAAAGGGTTTAAAAAACGGTGTCTATTGGACGGTTTTCATCAAGTGTACGATTTAACCATCATCACAACAATAATATGAGAGTATATAAAGTAGTAAAAGGTAATATAATTATCATATAAAGTATTCTCATAAAATATAGATAAATGCTCGCACAGCTCAAGCTTGACACCACGTCACGCTCATGCTCATTTCTATGAATAGTACATATTTTTCTATATGAGGATATGACAAAAGCACTTACATCGACTTCATAAGTAATATTATAAAATGTTGCAATTGTGTTTGTACTTCGTGAGATTCTGATGTATTAACAGACACTCACACACACACACACACACATATCTCAATTGATCCAACACAATACAAAAAAACACCATCCTCAATTCTTCAATGTTGTGCTCGGCACAAAGTACAACAAAGATAATGCACCACGCGGACAGAAGAATAAGAAGAGAGAGGATAGGTGTTTGGGCTAACCATCAGGTATATGATTCATCGCGGAAACGTAATTACGTATTCCTCGTAAGCCCGCAAGTACCCGTCGAGCTGAGATCTCTGCGGCGAGCGCACACAATATCGTTAATGGATTTGATTTACCGAGCGTTTTTTTTTTGCTCTAGCTTGGGTAGTGACTATATAATATATATTTGTATGTACAATGTATATAATGTACATTATTATAAACCTATTTGATATTATAAAAATGCCGACGAGCGTATATAGTGAAAGATAATTCACAACAGAGCGCGGTTAAAGAACGCTTGCACACCGACAGATTTTCTATTATAATTTTAAGATATTTTAATGAGAATTTCATAAGATCTCTGCCCGCAACACAGAGCACAGAGCTGAGCCTTTCGCTTCACCGAATTATGGCTGCCACGCTGTCGAGTATACATTGTAATTGTAGATATATATATATATATATACATTTTTATATCAAATCATATGCTCATTCGCCTAAGAAGTCGTTGTGATTTCGTGTCTAAATGGCCATTTCAGAGTTTTAGGTCAGAGAAGCTTGCGCTTTTGTGTGGAGCTAATTCTGCAATCCAGCCAACCAGAACGCGGCGCTGTCGGACATATTATTTTAACAGACATGCAACGATTAAAAGCGAAAAAAAAGGCTTACATTAAATCTAAGTATGCCTAGAAACATTAGAGTTTATTTGATATGGATGGACACTTATATTATAATCTATTATAAATAGCTAGTGCTGTCAAAACTGAAAAACAACCAAACATATAAAAAGAAGATCACACTAATGAAATACATTAATAGCTTTAAGACATTTTAACATCATTTTTAAACAAATAAATTTGAAAGCATATTAATATTTGTTTTGAAATTTAAATATTATTTTTTTAAATTTTTGCTATTTTGCTAATTTTATACAAAATAATCAAAATTTAATAAAATATTTTTAACTTGCATTTATTGCGTGTATTTGTTTTGGCTTAACCGGTCTCTTTAACCAAACCGACCTTTTTATCTAAATTGAATCTATTAAAAAGCAAAGACTAAAATAAGGTCTTTGTTACTTTTTAAGCAGATATGGTTTATTTGAATTTCTATATAAATCATGATTTCTATTTACAAAAAAAAAGCAGCAAAACTATCACACAAGTAAAAGATAATTTAAAAAAATGTCTTTCAATTTTTAGAACAAGATTAAAATCATTACATAAAGCCCAATGTATATTTTCAAAAAGACAAAAAATTTCAAAAAAAAATATCAAAAAGAAAAAATGTATAAATAAATGAATAAATACAATCTGTCTCACAGCAGTGTTGGTCTTTCCTCCTCTGTAATGTTTTAAATGCTTTTCATTATGCCAGAGGTTTCAAGGCTCGAGATTTCATCGATATATTTTGTTAAAACTACGATCGCACTAGGACTTCCTCAGCAACAATAACATCTTTCCTATGGAACATGGAGCTTGAGGAGACCGTGAACAATTGAACACACGAAAATATGTACAACTTTTTTAGATTAATTTACCCATAGCCAAATTCATCGCGAACTAAAGATGAGTAAGTTACAGCCCTTCAAAGAACCGTATTTTTAGTACTCTTTTTGTATGTTTTAAAACATCAACATCAGCCACAAAAAAACAAGACAAATGTCCAATTTAGGGGCAGTGACGTAAAAAAAAGTTATACCCAACATATATCCTTTTAAAAAAAAAATTAAGGAAAATTTATTAAATATATATAAGTTAAACTGTCATTTGTACAAAATTCATGGGTTTTGCTAGTCTTTTTCTTCGCGCAGTTTTGACTTAAAAAAAATACAAAAAACAAAATTTCAGTGGCTCATTTCCTTCAATATTGGGTAAAATTTTTCTTTTACGCCACTGCCCCTTGTACTTTAGCGAAAAACAACGCTAATATCATTTTTTCTGCTATCAAAAGGAGAACTAAAAATAAGTTTCCTAATAAAAGGAATATATCTTACCCATTTATTGTTTGCGACTAAATTTTCTTCAAATAAGTCGTAAGTCCTTCTATTATTTCCGACCTCCCCGCTTCTATCCTTAAGGGGTTAACTTCAGCCCTTTTTCGTAATAAATTACAGTATATAACATCTAAAAAAGTTTTTTGTTGAGGTTAATTTTTACTTAAAAATCAAAGCAATTTTTTAAATAAAATGGCAAGGCATCTTTTTTATTAAAATAAATGTCAAAACGCTTATTTTTTAATCAAGTTTTTACTTTAACATGTAAAGAATCGAAAAAAACAAGTATTAATCCAGCAAAACACTCAATTTTTGGATTTCCTTAAAATCACACCGCTGATTATCCTCGTTATTCCTAAAACTCACATTTGTGAAAACTGTAAAACTAAAATACCATCCACGTTGCCCAAATCTTTTTTTCCATAATATTTTGTATCTTTTGTTTCTTATATAATCCTATTTTTTAAATACGCTGTATGTAATGATAAATATATATAAACATTTAGCATTTTTAAATTACGCTGACGTTTTAAGCAATATAGGTTTATATATAATTTAAAGATTTTGGAGTTTTAAGATTATTGTGCTACACCGCCGTTTTAACTATTAAAATTCAAAACTCTCGAACCCAAAATAAATGAATTGAATAAAATGATAACCGCTAGTTCTTTATTACAAATATTTGTATGGCATAGACGATATGCTAATAAAAGGTGGTAATGTAAAAATCCAGAATCTATAATTTTTTTAGACAATATCTTCCTGCGCCAACATTACTTTAAAATTTAATATATTATATTAAATATTGTGGAATCACAGAACATTATAATAATACAATATTTTCAAAATATCTTTGAAGGAAAAAGACGAAATTATGTTTTTTTTGTATTATTTTTATGTTTTCCAAAATACGTTTATGACATATAACGAATCATGGATCAATGCATAAAAGCCCAAAACAAAACAGCAATGTGCTGTATGGCTATTCCAATACGAGCCAAATCCAACAAAAGTAGTTAACGGAAGAATTTCCTTAAGGCAAATGGTCACCTGATTTTTGGTAAACCTTTATCATGTCGCAAAAGTACTTTTAGAGAAAGGTAGGTCAGTCAATTCTGAATGGCACTCAACCATTTGTTTGCCCATTTTTTTGAGAATTGAGAAAAACCATTCGCCGAAAAAAAACATCATGCAAAGATAAGAGAGATGTTGAGCACTTAAAAGTTGATAATGCAATTCCCGGGATTTCTAATTTCAAGATTCCCGGGAATACCGAAAATAAATAGGAGCCTGAATCGAAAATTGATGGAACCGAAATATTTATTTTTGGTCTCGGAACCGGGATATGAATATTGGAATTTCCGGGAAAAGAGTATTATAATCTGTTGAATAATAATAATATTTTAATAAAAAAAACTCATTACTCATTGTGCTCAGATCTTGAAGATGTAATACTTTTCAATAAAAGAAATTATAAGCAGATATCGTGAATCTAGAAATAAAATACATTAATATTTTTTAAGGAGCAAAAAGTCAATTAAAAAAAATTACATTTAATTGTTTTAAATTCTTTAATTCGAATATCCGTGGTAACAAAAACTAATTTTTATTTTTCCAAAAGTTATTATCTTTTAATATTTGTTTCGTGGGATTTTTTCCTGTGTTAGATTTTCATGCCGT
>JAAAKO020042805.1:0-11943 GCA_010015015.2 Bolitophila cinerea
TTATTATTTTACATTTTTATGAACCTCTCTTTAATTAAAAAAAAAAACAATAAAAACATTCAGTCCTGGTGTGCTATTCTCGATACGCTCTTACATTTCGTTATGATCGAAATGTTAAGTACATAAAATGTCGGTTAGATAATTTAAAAGTATATAATTTTTAGCACACTTTGCTAAGCTTAAAAAGCACACAGACAGACTTCCTGGCGTCCCCAAAATGGCGTCTATGTGTTGACTATATATACTAGATTAGTCGAACTCGTCGTACAATTATGATGTCATCGCACTGACGGAAACATGGCTTTTAATGAGGTCGATAATTGTACTGCTCCACTAAGACTTCTACAACACTCTGATTTCGTTGACTTAGGATGTCTTTAATTTAGGAAGAGTTCCTGATGATATAGCCCTTATAGTACTAAATTGTGTTTCAACACTGATAATACAAAAATCTAATTCAGCTAGTCCCAATCAATTCCATATGTTATTTCATATAAATATAAATACTCTCCTAATGCCAAGTCGGAATTTCTCCGGCCTAATTGCGCACGTCTCACAGCCCCATATCCACCCCATTGTTTGTTATTCAAGCGCCCGTGGATAAATACTGAATGCATAATTTCCATTGATAAAATAAACTCTGTAATTTCTGCGTATTATATGCAAACTATATTTGCGAAAAGGGTTCAATTCACTCGTCCACGGCATTAGTATTCTGTTCGTCATCACATTTTACGACCAGATTTAAAGTATATACATATTTTATACGGAAAGATATCGATGCTGAAAATGCGTACAAAGACTCATGACAAAATTTTCATTGTATATGTATATTGTATGTATATTGTATATGTATTCAACCCCATAAGTTTGCTGATGCAAGTGCATGCACAATCCCATGCACACGCTTTAAATGTGCACCCTCCCCCCACACACACATACTCAATACTATAAACTAAGTACTATATACAATTGTACATTGATACTCTTCGAGTTTGTTCGCGTATGTTATATTCACAAATAGTTTCTGTACGTATCTTGTATATCTAAAAACGTACGATTTATCGGCATATTATATGGATATCTATATATCTAGAATGGTGTTTTTCTGGAATTGCCTGCAACATGTTGCAACGAGACACCATTTCAACGACGACACCCCGTAGCCCACAATCGTGCAAGAGGGCCACTTTGGCCAAACTCCAGCCGAAGCAGCACAGACGATAGGGTGCATAAAGTTATGACATATACGATTGTATGTATATATATGTATATATGTTGTTGTGTTATCTCTAATTACATCTTTCCTCTCTATATGCGATGCACGCCCTTATCGGCAAACACATTTAGCACCAGCGCCAGCACATTCGTATATTATATTATATAATATTTATATTTTACATATATACTATAATGCATGCTTGTTCCTTATGTTTGAAACTTTTATACGTATAGTTACTGTATAATTATAGAAATTATATATATATATATATATACTGCATTATATTATATCAAGTGTTGTATTACAACTTGCGTTTCAGCTGTGATTCATTCATTAAATTCCCGTGTATAGAGAAATATGTAGATAGATAGAAGGCAGGCGCCAGCACTCACACATAATTTCGGTTCTCATGAAAACCGTGTAATGACGACTGCATATACTCGTATACAATTGTATATATTATAATTTGTATAGGGGATTGTCTCCGGTTATGGACAGTATATGTAGTTAATAGTACAAAAAAAAACAAATATTTTAGGATTGTTATTGTAGTGACACTGACCTAAGCAGATGCACTACTTAATGCAGTTCTGTTTAGAACTACTATCCTGCCAAACATTTTCACGGTCCGCGAACGTTCCGTGAAGGTCTGCGAGTGCAGGTACGAAACGTACATTTAAGAACATTTGCACGTTCATTTGATGTTCTATGGTAGTCAGAAGGACCATTCCCGGCGAACGTACATGTTTGTACGTGTGCTTTATTTATTAAAGCTTATAAAAATAAGGTACAATATAATTTGTTATTACCAAGTAAGTAGATGCAATGGATGCTAGATGGGTTTCTGACGACCACATTACGCAACCTAAAGCTTCGTGGACAGCCGTTAGACGTGTGTGTCTTAACTATTTACTCACAGTCCACAAGCTTTAAACGTATTGGTTGTTGCCAGATTAGACACATCAATATATATATATAAATATATATGGATGATCAAGTTTTACATAAGGATTACTCTACTTGTTTTGTCTACTGTTTAGTATAATCCAAGTGCGTGTGCGTTGTTATGATGGAACAGTTTGTTACTTGTTCATGCTGGCTCATGGTAGAGCCCCAGATTCAAGAGTGGCCCGTTCCATGATCATGGTATGTATTGTGGTTCCAAAACCATTGGTAATGTGTCCGCTTTCAGGCCCGCGTTTGAAGGTTATCCAATGTCAAGGTTGCCCAGCTGTTGTGACCTGTTTGAGTGCTAAGTGCAGCTAGCGACGGACAATTGCAGGTGCATGAACAATCGTAGAATAATATATATATGTATATCCAAAAATATAATAAATTAAATATGTACTAGTGTTTGTCTCTGCGCATTAGATTTTTTACGTCCTAAGGATTGCCCTTAGGTTTTATTTATTCTTTATGTGACATACAACCAATCCAATACATTATTTTTACAAAAACTGCAACAAAAACATTTTTACTACTTTCTACCAAAAAGAGGATGTGGATTGTAAATTTTATGGAAAGGTTGGCAATAATAAATTAAATATATTTTTGTAATTTTAAAAACTTTATCGCAACATTTTATATACCTCTCCCCGCAAAAAAAATAGTTGACGATTACAAATAAATTGTACTATTTTACCCAGAACACGATTAATCAAATATATAAAATAATTAATTTGATTAGCTGACAAATAGGATTTGTAGGGTTTTTTCGAAATCTCAAATTAATATATAGATACTCGTAAATCCAGTAATGGAAGAAATAAACAATACAGAAAAAACACGTTTAATTCCGAAATATCATAATCCCGCATTTGCATTGTGTAATGTACAAAAACTGTCGAGAGTCGCCAATAGTATTATTGGTCGATCATGATTCGCATAATTATATTTTGATAATTATATCATTCGGCCAATTAGGAGTCGATTAAATAGAATTCGGACAAATAACTGAAATTACTATTGGAGTCGGAATAACTAATGCTGTTTGCTGTAGTGACCACCATGATATTCAGTCAGGTCTATCTTTGCTATTCCATGGAAAATTATTAAAAAATCAATGTAACTTATTATATAAGCTTTTTTATCCAATCTCCAATTTGTATGATCTCTTTTCTTAGAGTTATTATTACAAAGTAATTGTTGTGTAACTTAATCAGTACACCAGTCCACCACAAACATTTATCTGCCACTCCTAGTTGCTACAATCATTACCTGCAGTTATTAGACTGGGACAAGTTTTTGCAATTTTGTAAACACTCCAAAATTTAAATTGACTTTTGTGCTCGTATAAAAAATCATTAAAGAATATCTTTATTCTTTAATGATTTTTATTCAACTAAAATACTTTCATAGCCCCATTACTTTAAATATAATTCACCTTTGAAAGGATGTATACAAAAAATCTTCTTTTAGTAAAAGATATTCTTCTTTCAAAATCATTGAAAGTCATAATGCGATATATAATGCGATAGTTCTGATGATGACACGAATGCGTGTCGAAATGCATTACAATAAATGTTATTTATGTTAAAAAACTTTGTTTCTTTTCATGTGTAACATTGTAAAAAGTGCGTCTAAAACGGTGGTCAATTTTATGTTTTCATGTTTTCATGTTTTCATGTAAACAAATTTAAGCCCTTTATTAATTAAAGATAAAACTACCAGTTTAAAAGAAAAATGTGGTTTTTAATGATTTATTGTCATAAACAAAATTTGTAATTCAAGTTTAATATTACGACACATTGGCCAATACTGAAATTTTTACAGTATTAAATAGTTACCAAATTTAACACAGATATTATTCAAGTACAAATTATTCGTTTTTTTATAAGTATATACCTGAAATTTAACTCAGTGAAGGTTCATTTTTGGTTAATGGAGAAAAAAATCGGTTAATAAATATACGTAAATTAACTAAATAGTAAAAATGTTAATGTAATTTCAAATTATTTCATAAAGGCTTTTTTCGTTTAATAATCGTTTAACCGAAAATACAGTGAAAAAAGGTTAAAAGCGGACAATCGGCCATACAAAATCTTCCCCATTTTAGGTTAAATTAACCTTAAATTTACTAAAAAGAATACTGAGTTTGAACTGAATCCGGTTAAACTCGGTGTAAAATTGTTACTTTGGGCATTAAATTCAAATCAATTCTATTAACGGTTTAACATATTGTATATGGTACTAAAAATATCACTGATTTTGTACTAAAAAAATCACTGATTTTGTACTAAGAAAATCACTGATATTGTACTAAGAAAATCACTGATATTGTACTAAGTAAATCTCTGATTTTGTACTGAGATAATCACTGATTTTGTTTTAAGAAAATCACTGATTTTGTAATAAGAAAATCACTGATTTTGTTTTAAGAAAAGCGCAGATTTCATTACTAGATTATCAATAATGTAAAAAACTGATTAAAAACTAAAAAAATTAATCACTGATTTTGTATTAAGAAATCACTGTTTTTTACTAATCACAGATTTTTTACTAAATAATCAATGATTTTTAATAAATTAAATCACTGATTTGTACTAAGAAAATCACTTATTTGGTGCTAAGATAATCCAATGATTTTCAACCAAAAAAAAAATTGTACTAAGAAAAACGCATAATTCCTAACTAAGAAAATCACTGATTTTTTACAAAGTAAATCACTGATGTATTAATAAAATCACTTATTTTTCTAATAATAACTAATTATGTATAAAATTATGTATCACCTCAAAACCAGAGAGTTAAACACATATTTTTAAAACAAAATCTTCAAAAATGTCACTTTCCATAAAAAACGGTTGTAATAGATTTAAAAAAAATATCTTTAGTCTGGCTAAAAATCCTGTAAAAATACCTCAATTAAAAAAAATTAATCCATAGAAGGTTATAAAATAATTAGGTAGTTTAATTAAATTACAAAAAATAAATAATTATATTAATAATAATGTTTATATATTAAATACTCTGATTATAAATAGCAAATTATAAAATAATTTCATCGAGTAAAAAAAATACTTTAATTTCGAATAATATCTATGCAATATCTATGTCTTTATCCTGTTTATTTTATGCACACATCATCATATATGTAAAGTGTTTCTATATAGTATACAACATATATACTATATTATATATATCTATATACATATATAACACCTTGAAATCGAAACGATGCATTTATGTATGAGTAATACGAACAAAAGTGCGTACGATCCCAAATTGTACCATGAACTTGAACCACAAATCTAAATGTTCCTGGGTATCGTGCTTATAGTCTGGCAGTGTGCTCCATTCGTAATGGCGGATACGACGACTATGCAACGTACATATGGAGATATATAAAAACCCCTGATCCGACCCTGGTGCTCGTGGCACAACGATACCGCCCCCAGACGAGCTATATGCGCTCGCACGGAGCATGCGCCCCACGAGCAGCCCGAAATTATGATGGCACCTTCTGAACGTTCAACCTTTCGCCGCGCGGTCATAAATCATGTCGCTCTCTCGTTCTGTGCGGGCAGCGCGTGTACGCATGCGGTGTGACGCTCCCGGTGTGGCTCCCCTTTTTCCGTATGTATGTATATGTGTGTATGTATCACGGAACATGGTGCGCACACGCCAGATATTATTGTGCCAGACAGTTTCCCGCGCATTTCACCTTTCTCCTGCGCACACACTGAAAGCCGGCAAAATAATGTGCGCAACGCATGATAAACGAGAATATTGTACTATACGTGCGCGTGTCTCTCTCTCTTCTGGTGAGTAGCAGCAGCGCGGCGCGGCGATGGAATGGTGGTGGGACAACTCACGATTCGCGACAATCTCGCGAATTGGCGAAGCAGTCCTCAGTCCTAGACCGAATTCCCTGACGTGTGCAACGTTACCGTACTGCGGGTCCGCGCGCATTTAATTACCTATACCTATACCATAAATATATGTTTGTGTCTGTGTGTGTGTTTTACTATACTGTCGATGTGGCGTACATAAATAGTGTGGCTCCAAAAATGCTCAAACAATTCACTTAATTATTTAAATTACCTGTAGGAGTTGCATTGTGCTGAGATCGCGGCGCGACGTTCACATACCTTTACTTATCTCTATATACATATATTATAAAGTGAAAGTTAACAAAAACTCTGCGATCACAAAACGAGTTCAATGAATTTTGTTATTATTTCTTGTAGTTTTTTTTTTACTTTTTCGTTCATTCAATTTTGTGTTCTTGACATCAGTTTAAGGTGATTGTGTGCATTGTTCACCGTGTATCAGAAAAACGAGTGCAGTGAGATAATAAGTGCATTTCAATTGTGTTTTGTTTTATTTCGAAACGAATGTGGGTCACGCAACGACAACGACAACGCGAATTGTGTAATTAAATTATATATCTGATACAATTTTTAACACACGCATCACAGAGAAAGCGATAAAACGTAAAAACAAACGCACGCACGCACTTAATTTTGGATATACTCGAAAATCACGCGCCACCGCTCATGTGTATACAATTTAAAATTTGATATTGTTGAATGTTCGCCATTTTGAAAAGGAGCCGCCATCACCGAAATGCTAACAACGACGACACTCCGGACACCATCATCCATGGTACCGGCGGCGGCGGCAGCAGTGGCACCACCCAAAAACACCACCACCACCACCACCACGAGCAGCACCACCAGCAGAAGCACAACCAGTAAACGCAGCACGGCACCCTTTTCCTGCGTCAGGGATATTTACTTAACGGGGCTCAGTATTGTCGTACTACTTTCAACCACCGGTAATTATATGGAAAATTGTTTATATACGTTGTTATCGTGAAAAACTTTATTGTGTTTTTTAGCGACTAATGGCTACAGTCTAATCAAAAAAAAAAACATATAGAAATTTAGAAATTATATGAAAACCTTATGAAAAACTTAATGGTGTTATTCAACTAATGGCTACATTAAAAAAGCATAATAACACATAGGATTTTTTTGAAAATTCCATTCCAAATTTGTGTAAACGTAATTACGTTATAACGACGACAAAATACCAAAATTCTTTTATTAAAGTTAGTAGATAAGAATAATGTCACTTACAAAAACATATTCATAAAAGTATTTCATATGTAAAACTAAATTTCATGAATTATAGGGAATTACAATTTTTTTGTTGATAGAAATATGTTTTTTTATTGGCGACTTTTATTTTTTTATCAAACAATCGAAAACTATCTATTTTATTTAACAAAAAATTTACCCTTTATATACAATAAAATGTTTATCTGCATAAGATCCGCAGATAGGATCTGTAAGATGCCATATTTCTTTTTTTTTTTTAAAAAAACATAGCTTCTATTCGATCGACAATATTTTTTGTTTATTTAACAAAGGTTTAGATCTTGCTCCACATTACATTACTTATTCCCTGTTTTGGATTTAATTATATTTGATATAATAATACATAAAAAATACTTTTAAAATTCAATTCACGAATTCGTTTTGCATTAAATATTGTGAATGTAAATTTTAGATTGTCGATGAAATTTTAATTTTCTGACCAATTTTATTTTATTATTATTGTCATTTCCAAAAGTCCTATTTAGCTAAGTTTATAAATTATAAAAAATATCTGCATAAATTAGAAAGTTGTGTTATTGACCATAGAAATAAAATATAAGAGACAATATAGAAGGCGATTTGATAAAGTTATAAATAAGACCTGCATTTGACGTGTTATATAAATTCAGTGTTTTGCTCTAAAAATCACGATGAATGACGAAATTTGCTGAAATCCACAATGCTTAATCGACTTCAACGTTATTGGTGAATAATCATTAGGATCTTAACTCTGTCTTAAACTCTGTTTTTAATGGGGAAGCATTCGGTGTAGAACTTTGAACAATTTAGTTAATATATATATATAAATTGTAAATTGTTTTACTAATAATAATTTGTTTAGGAGAAGGAGGCCTCCTAACTTTTGCCTAATTATTATTGTTCAATAGTGGAACAACAACTGTACAATGTTCAACAAACATTTTTTGAAAGGAACAACATTTTACTTCGATCCTACTTGAAAATCGTTTCAAAAATAACTACTTTTAATCTGATTTTATAGCCGGCATGAAATTTGAAATTTCTTTAAAACAAAAAGGCTAAATGCCGCCCTAGCCCAAAAAAAAAGAATGCCTAACCTATTATTCTTATTAGTTCTTTGTGAAAAAACTGGAAGGTAGGGTTGGCACTTGGCAGAGCGACAAACTATAAAATAGAAATTAAATACTAACTCATTTCTGGAAGAAATTGGAAAAACATGTTTAGATGTATTGTAATTTTCATAAAATAAATCGCTTACCAAAAGCCCATTAAAAAATAATACGCTCGTAAAAAAACCTAAATAACAAAAAAGTACATAAAAAACATGCACCTGAAAATAGATTCTGCGCAGCAGCAAAATAGTGTTTATTTTGGTAAAAATATGCGTGAAGCATAAAAATATGAGCGCACGATTACCGGATATCTAGAGTTTATGGATCGAGTCAGGGCCAAAAAGCTCGAGCGGGCTCGTAAGTTTGGCTTTAAAACTAGCTCGGACTTTTTCCTTAAAAAGCTTGAGTGTGTCGAGCCTTATTTGTATAAGTTTTTTACGTTTGTTACTTTTGTTAAGTTTGTAATCTGAAAGAAACTAAACGCACTCTTTTTCCTTCGTTTTTAAGCCGTCGTTATGTCCACTTATTCACTAGCGAGGAAGTTTTCATTTGTTTTATTTAAAAGGCTCGAGAAAGAAGATTCATTGCCAATGCAAATTTTATCCGCTCTGAAACACCGCATCAGTGACTGTCAAACAAATGACATGATTTCAGTCATAAAAGAAAAAAAAATGTGATTTTTAAAAAAATGTAATCAAAGCAAAAAATAAACCAATTATTAATTCAGATTTTGTTACCGGTGTCGATTTATCTTTTATGACTCTGGTTCAGATGAGACAATACCACCAAAAAAACGTGATTTATCAAATATGCTTAAGAGTAGCATTGAAAAGTGTTTGATCCCAAGTAAAAAATTGGTTTAAAAAAATAATCGTCACAGTTAATATTCGGTTAAAAAATACTTAAACGCTAACTTTTTGGAAAAAATAGTTTAATTAGGGATATATTTTAAGCGTCAAATTAATTTGGTACAGGATGAAGAAAGCTCCGTGACCAAATTCAAGATTTTGTCAGATAATCGAACGGTGTGTACATTTCTCTGTAGGGATCACCTCCTGTTTATTGAGTGATATATTATAGTCATATATTATATTAGAGTCTAAAATGGAGAGGTTCATTACTAGAACTTTAGGAAGACCAAGGTGCAGATGCTTATGAATAATATTACATTTGATCTGGGACGCTGAGGGTTTGTGATTGGACTGTCAGAGCTCAAGACCGTCCAATCTGGAAGGCCACACCTATTTACATATTCATGTACACACCATCGCAAATTCACAAGATGGGGGTATTGTTTGAGCTTGTATAAGAGTTATTCTTCAAACTGAGACGGATTTGTCTTAGGCTCAGTTAAGAAGTAATAAATAGTCGTCTTCTATATAAAACCATTATATTTAAATGAATATTATTATTAAAATGTATTTTAAATACTTAATTATCTACATAATAATATTATTTCAAAAAAATCAAATTAATATCTATCAGAACGTTTATCTACCAGAGCTTGATTTGATGATGAGTTTATGGAAATGGTCGATCTCCATAAACACTACGGAGAGTTTAGAGTTCCTAAGTAGAAAAAGAACTTGATTTTTTATCAAAACTATATATAACAGGGACGAGATAGATAAGTGAAAAAATATTGATAAATAATAAGTAAAGGAAAAGTGCAATCCGCTACGAAATTTGGGCTCAATGACATTACTACTTAAGAGATTATTTTCATTTTACTAAATCCTATCACACATTCTTTTTGAAAATGTATTAAAAAACAGTTTTTTGTTCCTAATTCCCACAATAAAATTACTATTTCTATATAACTATATTTTTTTAACATGCTTTTCAGGTTCTAAAATATAGATAAAATATAGATAATCCAATGAATGCCATCTTTGCATATTTTAAGTTTTTAAATGCATATTTTTAGGTTAGAGCATTTTTGCATATTTTAGGACATATTTTGAAAATATTAGACAATTTTTACTACACTTTATTAAATGTTATTTTTTTTATTTCAAATATTAATAATATTATTTTTAATTATATTTATACTCCAAAAAAAAAGGTGTGCCCAAAATAAATGACTTTTTTTGTGCTTGAAAAATCGTCTTAAAATAACTGCAAAAATAAATCACAAAAAAAAATCAAAAATATTCACAAAAAATATTCCCAAAAACAAGTGTTTCATTTTTTTAATCAAGGTAACCATAATTTAGGTTAACACATATTTATTCATGATAACAACATTTTTTATACATTTTATGGTACATATTTAGTCATTTATAAGACACCGAAATACCAGGCCTAATTACAATGAAAACATCAAAATAACATTGAAAATAACGCACAGGTCTACAAAAAAATATTTTGGGTTTTTTGAAATTGATTTTAGCTATATTTGGGTCGCTAAATCTAATTATGAAAAAAGTTTTTTTTTTATTTTCTCTACTTCTTTAGATAATTATTTTTGAAACGTGCAATAATAGACGAAATGTGCAGATTTTGTTTCCAAAGTTTTAAGTGAGTTTGTTTTATAAATTAGTTTTTCCTTTATTTTAATGTATAAATATAATATTTATTAAATACAATTTTGTGCTGTATAAACATATTTTCATTTTTTACCTTTTAAAAAATTTGGAAACCCATATACATATAAAATGTTGGTTCTAAAATCTTAAAAGCTTAAATTGCATAATTTTTGAAATGTTAGAATTTAAAGAACATGTTTTTTTACGAAAAAAGATCACTACATTTATCAATAAATATTTGTGGTGTTGGTGTGTAAAGCTGAAAGCGTCTGTGGGACTTGATGGTTGAGCTGTATGGAATCAAGATGTTTGTTTACATCATGCAATAGTGTTATAAAAAAAATCTAAAAAGTCTAAAACCTTAATTTTTTTAATCTGAATACAGCCTATATCTCGTAAAGAAATGGAAAATAGATTTGAGA
Organism: Bolitophila cinerea; assembly: GCA_010015015.2. Classification (NCBI taxonomy): domain Eukaryota; kingdom Metazoa; phylum Arthropoda; class Insecta; order Diptera; family Mycetophilidae; genus Bolitophila; species Bolitophila cinerea. Next base: position 11,368 of record JAAAKO020042805.1, read on the forward strand.
ATGGTGGAAAATAATGTCATATTTGAATTAAAGGCATCAAATTCATATATGACTTCAGATCCAGATACTTTGGCACCCAAAACCACTGCTGACATGTGTAATAAAACCAAAATTGTATTACGTTTTAAAACTACAATATTGTTACCACTTAAAGACACGCCGGATCAATGACACCTAAAGTTGTATGCCGATTTATAACATGAGATATACAAATCCAACCGGTTCAGTTCTTGTTTTTTCTGTATGACATAAAAACTCATCAGCCGAAGCTGAATAATTATTTGCATAATTTGATGTGTATAATGTTAGATTGTTTTTCTATTAAATTCATATGCTAAGTGTGCCGTTTAAATCTGAATATCTGAAATTTTCTATAGCCCATTCATCAACAAAAACAAAAAACAGTTTATGAATTTATGTTTAATTTATACGATTGATTAGTTTACACATATGTTTTACAAAAGACATAAAAAACTTAATTGGTTTTTGTCTCAGATCTAATAATAAAGTTAATTAAAGTTACAGCAACACTCCATACTATAATTATATATTACATACTTCAACTGTTATTCAAGC
>JAAAKO020042816.1:0-11940 GCA_010015015.2 Bolitophila cinerea
TATATGTTTCATACTTATATATATTTCATATTTATTTATATATGTTATTAATAGGACGGGATGTCGCAATCCCGACAGAAGTAATTGTATCTTGAGAAAAGCCCAGCAGCAAATCGGGAATCTCTTCGCAGTGGCTGTACCAATCTAGCTTCTCAACGGGTGGGAATTGAATGTGATCACAGAGAGGATTACTAGGTCCAGCTAGCTGTGAGGGCTCACTTGCTGCAACGTGGTCGTTAAAGTCAGACTTGAAATTAGATTTATAACATTCACGTGTATTTTATAAAAACCTACCACCATCTTGTTATCAGTTACGATAATGAAAGAAGCTGAGCATAAACTCTCGGATTTAATGCTAAAGTCAAAAATCTGGTCGACAATGTATGACTCGAGAATTGACCCACTGTCCATCTTAAACCAAAGCACAGATATTACAATCTACAACTATTCATAAAATAAATAATTATTTAGATTTTTTTTAAATTCTTTGAGACTTACTAACAAGATAGTATACATTAAATGTATACAAGGTTTGACACCCCTGAACTTGTATGTAATAATGTCTACGTGCGTATGACTGTATGCGTATAGTTTAAAAAAACAACTTATCGCCTTTTTCCTTAAAAGCGGTCATAATTCAATTATTGAATCTCAAAATGTTACATATTTTATTTTTTTTATATATTTAAATATAAAACAGCGCATTCAAAAACATAAATTATTTTTTTAATTAAAAATCAGGATAATTTTAATATAATATTGTTGAAATATATGCTTTTATTTAGGCCGATAACTATTATATATCATAAAAAATTTAAAATTTTATTATTTTTTTAAATTTTTTGTATAAATTTAAAAACTTAAAAAAATAATATAATTTCAAAAAAACTAAAACTAAATATAATGTAAAAAGAATATTGTAAGTATTTTATTTAAAGCTCAATGGAATTATAATCGTTAAGTGAGTCCCTTGTCACCATAATGTAGGTTAAAATTATTCGTTCCTTTTAAAACATGATTTTTCCTAAAATATTATTGTTACCAAAAAAAATATTGAACAAATTAAAAAAAATATTTTTACAAAACTTGCTGAAATTTTTGTATTTTTGTGGGCATACTTTATTTTGGGAAGTTATTTAGATTATTTTATAAATTAATCTCCAACAACTCTATTTGATTTAAAATTTTGTTATCCAGAATTTAGAAAACGATGAAATTTCCAAAACTGAATTTTGTTAAAAATAAAATTTTAAAATGCCTAAAAAAATTTTAGTCTAATACCCTCACAGAATATTTTCCATAGGCTCTATATTGGTCAAAAAAGTGTACAAAATAAGGAAAATAAAACATAAAACTAAAATTTTCTCATAATGTCTCTTATTTTGTAGTAAGCTAAATTTAATTATTGATACTTTGTTTTTTTTTCATGTCTGTATACTATATATAAACCTCCCACTAGCCCATAATAGCTAATAAAAAATAAAATTTGGTATTTGGATTAAACTTAAAAAAATAGTATATCATAAAATATTTTTTTGTAACTGCTTGGAAATACTAGCTTCTCATCCGTTTTAAATGATTATTTTAAAATTTGATGTTTTTAAAAACTAACAATTGGGAATTTCTATAAAAATAATTTGTAGAACAAATAATGTGTTAAATTATTTAAAAAAAAACATCCAATTATCTTGAATAACGCACTTTATTCTTTTCTTCATTGTTACTTTTACTTATAAATTGGTATTTTTATATTAATAAATGAAAACTTGCAAAGATTTAAAAAAAAATGCAATACAACTTGCAATATGGAGGCACACTGTGTCCAATACGATATGCCTAATGATCACTTAATACAGAAATTAAATTTAAGGTTCTTTAGCAATCAGCAGAACTTACCGAACTTATTGAACTCATCTCTCATTTGATTATGCTTTGAAAGAGCACTTGTGAGAACAAGTTTCTCATTTTGGAGTAATGACTTTGTGTTGTGAGCTTCGTATCGTAAGCATTTGTAAAGTGTTAAGTTTTAAAGAGGCTATACCCTCGATAAAAGCAGCATGACCTTATGAGCATGAGCTTCTCCCGAATGTATGGATGGAAAAATTATAAACAAAAGTCACAATTTTGATTATGATTTATAGTTTTATTTTGTTGGTGTTGTTTTTTGTCATTTGTCATTTGTCATTTTTCATATGCAATTTTTAAACTTTATGATAAGGTTTTTTTTAATATTTTAATCAAACAGTCTAACAGCTCATTGAATTTGGTAAATACATTATTATCACTTAGTTTTTTACTTTAAACAAAATATATTTTTTAATTAGAAAAACGATTTAGGTGTCATTATTAAAGTGATTTCTAATTTTTCATTAATTATAATTTTTTCGGAGAACGCTAAATTTGAACCACGTTTTTGTCGTCATTATATCAACCACGAAGGCTGTGCCAGAATTTTGTGTCGGAGGGGGGATTCCGTTTAAAATAATACACAATACACAATAATGGATGATCAATCGAAATTCAAATTCTTCCCGACTGCAAGTATGTAGAAAAATACTAATTAAGGTACGATTACATGCACAGACATTTCTGTAAAAGTCTGTCATATTTTGCTAAATGTCTACGACTTTTTATGTATGTGCATGTTAAGTGAGCAGACAATAGTACCGTTGCAGACAAATTATTTTGTCTCCATATGGCTGCTGTACATTTTTAGCGGGCATTTGTCTGCTCATGAAATCATCTTCAACAGACATTTACAAAATGTCCGCTGGCAAAATTACTGTCTGCGGCAGACAGAAAAGTCTGTATCTGTAGCTACAGACACAGAACAGAGTCTGCAGATTTTTCGGAAAGTTATTTTTCAGAATTTCTAAAAATTGCGGAAAATTACCATATTAAATTTGAATTTCAAATGTTCACTTACTACGTAGGAAAACATTACAGGAAATTGCTATCAAACACTTGGTGAAAGAATGTGCCCGATAGGTTTTTGTCTGCATGATTTTGTCTGTTCATGTGATCGTACCGGTGAAAGGCAATCCTTCCCAAAACAAATTTACAAAACACCCCATAATTGTATTTCTCGTGTATATTGTATAAAACAAAATTTAACATTCTACCCCAGAACGGCATACAACTCAGTGCGTATATGTTGGGCATGGTCAGATTTGAATTTTGTTTTTTTAATAAAAACGGCGCGAAAGAAGAATTTAATTCATAAAATTGAAAGAAAAGTAGTGAATTGCATGTTTTTTGCATGCAAAAGACTAGCAAAATCTTGAATTTTATTTACCTAAATATAATAAAGATCATGATATTTGCTTTTTAACACATAACCGCATTAAAAAAAAACCATACAGTCCCACCTTTGGGACGAATCCAATTTCGGGATCAAATGTTTAGGCAAAGAATGTATAAAAATAAAAATAAAAAGTCTGTGCAAATTAGTTATGGCATCAATTTCACGGTAATATTATTGGAAATTTTGTTATGGGATTGATTTCTTTAGAAACCAAAATTGTTTTGGTTTGAATTGTATTTCAAATTTAATAAAAAATCGGGAATGTATTATTTTGGGGTCATTTGTCTTGGCATATTTTTTTGGGAAAAAATGTCATGTGATTTTGTTTTGTTGGCCAAATTACATGTCGTCTTTTTTATTTTTAAATAAAAAAATTACACCAAAATCGACTTTTTAAAAATAGTATAAGAAATGCTAGTTAAAAAAAATATATATAAGACATTTTCTGGAAGGATTGAATTCCCAAACATCCTCCAGCTATGAACTTGTCAACAACCTATTTTCTTTAGAATACAATTAAACTTGAGACAGATTTATTATATGCAATAGTACAGTATAGGTGTCAACCCTCACTGCCCTTGACCGTTTAAAAAAAGGTCATATCACTATGATAACAATCACTCTATAACATTTGTTCGAACTTTGCGTATTTGCATATACAATACAACCGTATTTCGATTTGGCCTCAGCTCTGTACAGGCCAACTCAAAATTCAAATCCGACACAATCTGCGTGACCTTCCGTACAACCCATTAATTATGGTATGTCACCCCGCAGAACATTTGTATACGTTTAGATGTATTTCAAATTTAATGAAAACTCGACCCTTCTCCGATCCGAAATTTCGAAAGTTTTCGGAAAATCTGGCCAAAACCCGCTGGCGACGGAAATTAACTTATTCGAATGCGCCATACTATTTGCGGTGGGGGTGCGGTGAATGGATATACGAGTAGTAATGTAATTGTACTTTATCTGTGCGAAAATACAATTCCACACAGAGTTCTCGTATTGGCCACCAAATCGCATCGTCGCCGTCGTGTTTTTGCAGGCCCATTTATTATGCTGCGACTGACAGTTCTTTCTGCCTACTTTCCATATAAATTCAATCGCGTGTTGGAGCACGTATACTATCATCGCATATCATATACATATGTATATACAACCACATAGACATTTTGAACGAGCCGCCGGGCCATGTTTAGCACGCGTTCAGGGTCAAGCCGAAGACTCTGCCCGCATAGCATTATCTTTCCAACATAGATACTCGCACCCACTTGCAAAAAGCTTCCTAAATATGATTTATGCGATGAATACGGAAATCAACTTATCAACGCTGGCGCACGCATGAGGCGCTCTTACACACACACACACACACACACACACAAATACATCAACAATTTCAATATATATATACAGAATTCGCGTTGGTTGTTTCTTATTTATTCGCAGCTACATCGTACATTAGAAAAAGATATTATTTAAATGACATATACATCAAAATGACAAAAAGATGGCTACACACTTTATCAAGCAACGCCAAATTGTCTACATGCTTGCAAATATACACCCTCACACACACACACACACGACTCTTTTGTTTTATAAATGGGGATGTGTGTGTGTGTGTGTGTATTGTGTAATATGTTTGAGTGTGTGCAAGAGATTGTACACATACAAATATGTATTGTGCATATGTTTCACAGAACAACGGGTGTGAGCGCGCGTGCCGAGCCAAATAGCAACGGCAGCTATTCCACCAACACATCTACACAAACACAAATACACAATATGTATGTATGTGTATGTGCTTTGTAGGGTTGTAGCGCCAAAACGCTGCACAGATATTTCATCTGTTATTAAAGTATACACATCATCTGGCAAATTTCATTTGTGTTTATTTATTGAATGTACGACACGAGGCACAGTGAGGAATTTTTCAATAACAGTGGTCAAAGGCCAATAACTTCTTTTTTTATAAATAATTTATTTGCCTTTTTTCTTCAATAATGGGGCAAGAGATTGTTGGATTTGGTTAAGAATTTCTGAAGCTGATGATGCTGCTAGGATATTTCTTACTTTATGCGGTTAGTTGAATCCTTCGATGTGAAGTAGCGTTATTAGCTAACTTCTTAAAATAGAGGCGTTCGGACCTGCGAAAAGGTCGTGGTCGATGGTTTCATATGCCCCACAGGAGCAGAGTGGGCTATTTGTTATGTTAAAACGTTGTAGGTGGTTTTTCAAGGTATAGTGGTTTGACTCGATACGAAAAACTGACCTCAGTACAGCTCTTCTAATTAAGCCTTGAAACTTTTTAAACTATGCATCCAGTCTTATTTTCGGGATGATAGAATGACAGAAGCGACCTAGATCGCCTATTAGATCCCATCTTTGCTGCCATTGGATTATCAGACGGTTCTTCAGCAGAGCGATATATCTGAACCACTCTGGGCTGTCGGGAAAAATTGGTCCGTTTGTTGTGGCGTCTTTGGCAAGAACGTTGCGCACTTCTTGCCGCAATAACTTCTTAAACATTTGAAATTTCCCAAAAAACTTTTTAGATATATATATTTTTTAATCCTAATTATTTGCAAAGATCAGTTATTTAAATAAATGATTTTTTAAGCAAAAAAAAATTAAATGCCATAATTCTATTGCATCTTTTCATACAAATATTTTAATTTAACCAAACCACGGATCTGGTTGTTTCGCTTCTGCATTGTTGCCAGGTGTTCGTTTTGCCGCCCTACCAAAAAATGCTCTAGTGTAAGTGCTTCGAGATCCGACGGATCGTCTGATTGAGGAACAATCGGCCTATAAAAAAAAATGCTTCGATTTGGATAATTACAGTATATAATTGATAGACAGTTCATTTTCGGTCACCGATTCCGATTCCCACATCCCACCTTGATGAGGTGCAGCAGTAGTAATGAAACGCCAACTCTTACCGAGATTGGCAAGCTGCAGATGTGAAATCTTACTGTTCCACTCACTGAGTACACGCCGCAGTTCTTTATTCGTTCCTAATACGAACGTAGTGCCATAGACGCTCCATAATTCTCGGCAATGTCCACGTCGACTGGTGAACCGCAAATGTTTCCAGGAAAGCTTCGACTGTTAAACCATGTGTCAGATCGAGATGCAGCACTACCTATTGGCGGTATCTAATGCACGACGTGCACTTACTAACGACTGGCTATAACTCTTAGCCATTGAACCCAAAATTCTTGTTGCACGACTGTCATTACAGCACCATGTAAAACTCTTCGATGTGCATCTAGGACTACCAACATAGCCAAACTTTGACGAGTCTGGTATAATAATCGGATGTTTCACAGGATCGCTTAGTTTGGCATTCTTTACCTTCTCCTACTCCTAATATTACATTGTCATATGGGCATAGCAAAGCAATAATAGATTCCACTGTGAGCGATTTCTGTTGTTCCGTGATTATTTGCAGCTGATGATGACAGTGACCTCGTGCAACGCTCTGGGACAGCCACCTATAACTTCTGTGGTTGCTATTGTTGCCTTTGGCAACCTGCACGGTTTTTTCCGCCCTTCTGGAAGGCCATCTTAGTTTGGAAAATCGTACTTTAGCCATCTCACAATTATGACAACCTGTCTCTGCACATGACATTGCAGAATGAGATTCAATGAGGCAACATGGACAAATCATTCATTCACCAAGGTGTTTGAGCCATTTCTATAAATCCCACGATTTGAATTCCTTGCAAAACCACATAAAATTCGGCACTTTGCAATCGGGACAGATTGGAACCCTTGGAATTGCATTTGATCGTGACTCATAATTTCCTTGTCGTGCTCGCTTTAATGTTATCTGTGATTAAATGTCACTACGACGTTTCTCAGAAAATGGATTGCTTGACGAGCGATTTAAATTTTTACGATGGCCATCAGTACTACTAGTCTGTTGCCGATCACCTTGCTAACAAACTGTGCTCGCCACGCGACCCATGCGGTCAAAATACCGCTCAAAATACCGCTGGACCTCTGAAATTATTGCCATAGTCGATCCAGCTCTGATATTATCATATTGACTATACTACTAAATCCCGCGTCCTAATCTTATCATAGTAGTCATATTATTATATTATTGTGAATGCGTTGCATTACGGCTCTTAGAATTGTAATATTCTCTTCAAATCTGGCGACTGCCTGTTCATCTTCAATGGTTTCATTTCTGAAATTAAACAATTCAGTAACTAACATTGACAATGGTATACGGTCATGCCAAATGACATATATAAGCACCTTTTTAATTGAACAATTGAATAACATACAATTAAAAAAATGTACGGTCCTCCTATACAACGTATGGGAGCATAATTTCAATTAAAATTGAAAATATAAATTATAAGATAAAATTCACAGTGTTTAACGGTAGGAGCACCGTATGAACAACGTTTGAAAGCATTAACTATAAATAATAACATTAACAATTTCAATTACAAATTGAATTATTAATATTAACAATATTTTTTTCCTCTCATACAACGTAGGAGAGCACAATTTCAATTGACAATTGAATTATAAACATTCACAATTTTTTTTCTTTTATACAACGTATAAGAAAAACACAGTTATATGATAACATCATAACGTTCATATTGTCTGAGTCAGACTGACGGTTCTGGAACAAATATGACATTCATTAACAAATTATTCAGTGTTTCATTTTTTCAAGCATGGATAATGGGTAACATTTAGTCTAATACACATGTGCATGTTTGTGTGGACTACACCTTATCGGATTATGATGAAACTCGTGGTTTTATTAAAATCTAACCAGTAAATCAATGATTTTACACTGAATTTATAAAATAAAAACTGCCAACTGGTTCTAACTTTGGCTCAACGAACATTGAATCTTAAAATGTCAATTGTCAATGACATAAAATGTCATAATTCGCAAACAACGAACAAAAAAGTTTGCTTTACTGAGCACATTCAAAATAATATGATTTTTACGTTTAGCTTAGTTGGTTAGTTTCTACAAATTATCTATGTGCGGTTATGTAATATAAACGTGGGAGAGCATTAAAATTTAGTAATTATAACAGCTTTTAAATAATTTCGAAAGCACATGACATTTTTTTTTAATTTTTACACGATATATTCAAGAAAATCACAAATTTATTACCACACAACTAAGCTAAATATTACAAATTGTGTGGCATGTTCTACCATCAAAAACGCTTCAAACTGATAATATATAAAAACAACCTTTCTCACACATTCGTATGACAAAATACAACAAATATCTCTACATATATTTTTTTAAAGGTATTTTTCACCATAAATAACTCATTAGGCTGAAACATTCCAAAACAACGTGCTATATATTAAATATATTAGGCTAATATATGTTTTAAAAAAAAAACATATGGTATGTGAATGGTGCTTCAATAAGTTGGATCATCATTAACAGAGAAATAAAGATTAGGCACAATTGTAAATTATGTGATAATATCACACAAATTTGTGTCAACAATTCAGCGGCTCAACTCATCTCGATATTTAACAATTCTAATGACACCTCCAATAATAATAATTATTTCATTCTTCAGGAATTGTTGGATTATTTTACTTTTACACTAGTTGGACAAGTGACCATTTTTGGCATGTCTAACTTTTCTGACGTTGTGCATCAAATCGTACCTTTTACACTGAAGCAATAAATCCAGCAACACGAAATTGTCAAATCATTTATAAACTCGTTGCTTGCCACTTTACGCCAAGTTGCGCGAGTTGCTCAACGCATGCTCTTACACCTAGTTAAATGTTTTGCGACAATTGACATAAAATGCGGTTGTCCAACTAATAGCAACGCATTATTGGACATGATTGAGAGTTGCGTTTTCGACTTTAAGTTGGGCTCTTACATCTGATTAGAGTGTCACTTTTGCCGGGAAATTTAATTTCCGGGAAAATTAAATTTTAAATCGTGTTCCCCTAAAATACCGGGAAACAAAAAATCAAAAAGAAATTCCGGGAGATATCCTCTACATAGGATGGCAACTCGTTGGACTAGTTGGCCAATAGAAGAATATGAATGATTTATATGAAAAAAAGGGCAATTTGAACAAATTGTATGCCATCTTGAAAGCATTAAGGAGAGAACTCTTTTAAAAAATACAAACGTTCAAGAGATTTTCAAAAGTTTTGTCCGAATTAATGTTATTGATTTCTGAAAAAAAAAAACAAATAAAAAAACCAAAAGTATTGCAAGAACATTTTTAATAAAAATAACTAATAAAAACGAAAATTCAAAATTCACTTTTCGGTTTTCAAGAAGAATTTTGACCGCCAATATTGTAAAGTTCCTCACAGTGTGGCGTCGACCGCAGACACAGAGGCACACACAATTACACAATTACACCATTACACCAAGGCAAATATATACGAGGTACACATAGACTGGCTCACCTACACACACATTCATTGTATATTATTCGTAGATAGTAAATTGTAAAGGGCACACATTACACAATATATATTAATACAGATATATTTCGATAGCTTATGAAGACAGCATATACTAGCTCATAAGTGTCTCTGTATAAACTACATCCAGTGTAAAGGAGAAAATTGGGCATATCCGGAAACGGTTCTGAAATAGCCAATCGTATACAATAAAGTCATTGTTCTCTGACCCCTATTTATGGTTACTAGTATAAGGTTTGAGATGTATTGAACGATTTCGAAATTTCATTTGTTATATGTTATAATAAACTGGAACAAACACTTCCTCATCATCTCACCCTTACGCCTGAAGAGTAACGGAAGGAAATTCATAGGACTATTAACATTTTCTATATTTTATTCAACCGTGGTAGCTTTCGCGAAATGGTTTAGGTCGTTTTGTTATTTACGCCAGAGGTATCGGAGGTTGGGCATTATATTTTCCATAAATATGTTTCATGTCCTAATTAATGGTCTATTCTATGTTACCTCCGAAAGGATAGGATAGATGGAATAGATGGATAGGAAGATGGTAATAAACCGAGGGTGCCATAGTTTGATCGACAACTAGGTATATTCTTGGTTCCAGGAACATTGCTGTAGTTTTTGATTTTAAATGGAAGTTAAAAAATGTTTTTTTTATTAAATCTTATTTTATTTAAAATCTGTAGTACAAAGTTAACATTAGGTAAATTGTGTGGTTTTGAATTAGGACGTGAAAGAAATTAACTCAATAGTTAATTCATATAATTTTTTTGTGTTAGGTTAAATTCCTACACGACATATAATGTTATTCTTAAATAAATTAAACAATTAAAACAATTTCGTTTGTTCATCTTTAATTTTCACATAAAATTGTCTATTTTCCAAATAAGATTTTATAATCATGTAGAAATGTGGTGGTAAGTTTGATTTTAGTTTAAAGACTAGTCCAGTGTGCCATACTTTATCAAATGCTTTAGATATATCCAGAAATGCGGCTGAACAGTATTTTTTTGTTTCTAAGGCACTGTTAATAATTTCAACAAGTCTATGAATTTGTTCAATTGTAGAATGTTGATCTCTAAACCCGAACTGGTGTTTAGGGATGAGCTCCTTACGTATTAATATAGGCTTCAATCTCGCGAGTAACAAGTTTTGACATTATTGGTAGTAGGCGGATTGGTCAGTATGACTGTATTTCATTTTCATTTTAGCCAGGTTTCTGGATCATAATTATATGTGCAACCTTTCAACTTACATTGATTGGGGAAGTATTGTAATCGTAAAATTGTGTTAAATAATAGTGTGATGAACTTCAAACCTATTTCGGGCCATTCCTTCAGAATTTTTCCCGTTATAAGTTCAAATTCAGGGGCTTTCTTGTCTTTTAATTTTGTAATACATTCTTTTATTTCACTGTGTTTAAAAAGAGGTATTAATTGGTCTAACTGAAATAGGACTTCTAGGAATTGTCAAAATTCTTATCGTCGATCTGGTTGTTATTCAAAAGAAATGGTTTAAATGTGTTTTCTAGATGATTCGCAAACATTTCCGCCTTTTCTCGATAATTTATACCTGTGGGAAAGACAACTCCTTTTGGAATGTCTGGTTTTTAAGGAGTTGATTGCCACGATACGTTTTGAATTTTTTCACTGAACTGTTGCACTGCACTATCGAGCTCTGAAGGAGTTTTTAGAGATATATTTAGTTCTGTTATATCACTGAGCTTAGATCGAAAATCATTCCAATCAGTGTTCTTGTCGCACAAAGTTATTGGTCTAATATTTTTAATCACTTTTAAATATATTGCAATTAAAACTGGAGAGTGATCTGATGACAGATCCAAGATTTCACATTAATGTAGTTAGAAGAGATACCTTTTGTTATACAGAAATCAATTAGATCAGGAATTTTATTTTTATCGGTTGGCCAGTATGTGGGTTCAGCGCTTGATATATGTCCTAAATTGTCGTCCAGCATAGATTTTCGAAGTTCTCTTCCCATAGTTGTAGTTAAACGTGATCCCCAAAACAGATTTTTAGCATTATAGTCGCCTCCTGCGATGAATTTGTTCCCAAGTGTTGAAAAGAATTGTGATAGATTGTAAGACAATTCTTTTAGCAGTAAATCAATTTTAAACTCTGTTGGTCACATACAAAATATATTTGTTT
>JAAAKO020042827.1:0-11940 GCA_010015015.2 Bolitophila cinerea
AAAGTATTTTCACAGAAGTTGCTGCACATTATGCAACTTCTTAATTTACGTGTTACCAATAAATTTGAATGTAGTATATTCAGTTTTAATTTAGGTTTAATGCTATGCTAATGATATCTTTTACATTTTATAGTTAGTAATAAAAAAATAGTTTTTGCGGCATTGATAAAATTGCTACACACAAAATTACAGTTTTCAGGTTATGTATGGGCAGCGCAGCAAACGTACATTTTAAAATATATACATTGACGCTCCGGTTCTGAGTTCTATTATTTGCTCTTTTAAGAGAACCTGTAAGCAAGAACTTAAATATGTATACCATTTTATGTTTTAAATTATTTTTTATTTGATAAATCAATCAACAATTACGAATGATTTAAAACTTCACTTCTATAAATTGCGTTTTTTAGGCAACTTACGATAAAAATGCAGTCGATAAATTAAACTTCAGTTTATATCTTGTAATACAAATATATAGCCATATTGATTGCAAACCGGTTACCCGGTTAAGCGGTTTAACTTGTACTTTTAAGGAAAATAATAAACTGGTAAACCGATTAAAAATAACCGGTTTTTATACTTGTTTTTTCATGTATTTGCTTGTTTTTAACATAGAAACAATAAAGAATCATTAAAAGATTATTTGATTCCGTTTAAGTATAATTTAAACTGATTTTTTAATGTAACTATCGCTTTAGGTAAGCAAAACTAAATTTAAAATTGATGAAGCTTTTAAAATACGACAAATGAATGAATGTGATCGGTTTAAAATTCCGTAAATTAATTCCGGTATTTTTTATAAATCCCTTTTTTATTTCTCGTGTATTTTGTTTGTTTTAATTTAAAGTTTGTTTTTTCTTGTTTTTTTTTCAATACTCGATTTTAAAAATACGGGATTTTATAATACGATACGCCAATTATTAGAAACATATCTATACTAAATTTTATTTCACACTGCGGAACACACATCTTATTTTTTAAATGCTTTTTTTTTTGTTTATTATTAGTTATTTTTTGCTTGTAGATATTGAAATACGGAATATTGATATACGATTAAATTTTAAATACGAACACTTAAATCATATACGACAACTTGTATGAAGTTGACACGCGGTTTTTCTGCGTCTGGAAAGATAAATGTAACAACATCATACAATGAATTGGGTGGCAAATAATTTCTGCTATTTACTAGCATTTTAAAAAAGGAATGATTTTCTTATTATCATTTTTATATAAATTATATATATATTTTTGAAATTTTTTGTTTTTTTTTTCTGAAAAAAAAATGGACGTTTTGAGATTTTTCCTTACAATTAAAAAAAACATGAACTCATCATCAATATAGATGCAATCAGAAAATAATCAGCTAAAGTAGATAACTTTTAAACAAGATGAACAAAACTTTCTTTTTGGACTGTGATAAAAAAATATAATTAAAAAACCGAATAAAGACTATATAATTTGTATAAACATATATTTGATGTTATGTACAGAATAACGTTCATATTCTTCAAAAACAATAAACAATAACATACAATAAACGGATTAGCTTAAAATAATATATTTACAAAATCCGTATACATTATAAGTCCTTTTCGTGGAAAGTCCTTTAGACATTATTTTGACACTCTTTTAGATACAGTTTTTTAGACAGTCCTTTAGACAGTCTTTTGACAGTCTTTTTGACAGTCTTTTAGACAGTCTTTTGACAATCTTTTAAACAGTCTGATAGCCAATCTTTCAAAAAGTCTTTAGACATCATTTTATGTAAATTTTGAAACAGCCTTTGAGACAGCCTTTATACAATCCTTTAGACAGTGTTTTACATTTTTTTAGACAGTCTTCTAAACATCATTCCAATTTTTTAGACAATTTTTTAGTCAGTTTTTTCGACAGTCTCTAACAGTATTTGACACTTATTTAGTCACTTTTCATAACACTTTTTGAAACTATTTTAAATTAAATCGGCTTTTGAAATATATATTACTATCTTGTGGAGTCCAAAGTCTATAGATAGTATTCTTTGGTAATGTTTAATTTCTATTTCTCATATTTTACCGGTGTCTCTCGAATGGCCGAGTTACGATTGGCCGAATCTCAATTGGCCGAATTTTGATTGGCTGAATGATATGATTGGCTAAATACTCGATTAAAAAACGTGTGAAGCACTAAGGTCATGCACGCACACTTGCGCTTGATACCTGTTTATCTGGCAAATAATCGTATTATCGTATAATTCTGCCTATCAAAATTCGGACATTTGTATCAATCGGCCAATCAAAATTTTGCCAATCGAAGTAAATTCTTATTTTACTATAACAAATATAAAAGAATATTCAAATTTTGAAATTGTGAAAATAAAACATTTATAGACATAGCTTTATCAGAGTTTTAGACACGGCGCGTAATTTACGAAAGCATTATTTTCTATTATAAACACTTTTTCCGCACACGCACGCCGCACTGTCGATTCTCTATGTTTTTATATACAGATGTATTCGCATTTGTATTTATCGTGGATAGGAAAGCAGCGATTATAACAAAGGCCTCTAGTGTGATCATAACAATTATGATGATGTTTATCCTTATGACCTTTTGAATTGCTTTAACCAATTATCAAAATGTTTAGATTTGATTCTTTAAGTGATCGATCGTATTTTGATTAAGTAATCGATATAAAATTAAAATAAATAAATCCTGATAATATTCCATTTTATGTTTTACAACCTAATTTCTGATTGAAAGTAAAATTCAATAAGCAAAAGATTGACAATTTTAAGCGAATCTTGAATGAATTACATAATCACAGAATCACTTTTCATAAACTTTCAATAGCCTGGAAATACGGAATAATTTTTGAAAATGCGATAGAAAGTTTTAATTGCATAATCCTAAATATAGACAAGTCCAAATTTAGCACTTCTCAAAATAAGTTCAATCCAAATAAAAACAAATTTTAATGTCAGTTAATTATTAGCTATCATTTGTAAATATAAATACCATTAAATTTTGCCTACGCTAAAATAAAAAATCGCGAGTCTTTAATAGGAAGTATAATAAAATTACTCACTCAGTGCGCCATAAAAGATACACACACGATGACACAATCGATAACTTAATTACTAAATCTATCTGCGCACAGGGCAAATGGCGGTATAATTACGAGATCGTACACTGATCGCACTCATCCACACATTTCGCACAGACACAATATAAACGGGCTCAAATGATCGCAATCAAATACGCTGATCGCGCTGTGCGATTATTCCTTATACGATGTGCTCAGCTAATTTCTTGCACCTGCTTGTGTATATTTTTCTAATTGCCCATTGAAGCTGGGATTCTGGCATGAACATATACATATATACTCAGAGAGAATAATACGATATATATATAGTATATCTATATGTACTTATATTTAATATACAAATACATATTTATATGCTCAATTCGCATTAACACGTGTGCGCCCGCAAAATCCTCGCGGCCGTACTATTGAACTTGATATTGATCGATACTCACGATCTCAATGTCATAACATCATCGTTCATCATCAATCTTTTGTGCGCGCAACATATAATCATCTCATAAATTGTATAAGCCGTTTGCAGCATGATCAAGTTATATATATATACAATAGTAACTATATATATCCAAAGCACAATACAAAACCAAAGTAAGTAAAAGATGATATAGGATACAATCAAAAGTATACTTATATATACATATACATACACAAAACACATGTACTACAATTCTGTTTCATACATATTTAGATATAATCGTTTTCGCGAACTCGCGGGCGCGCTCTCGAGACGAGTGCACGCGGCGGCCTCCAAAGTACAAACAAACCACAATTATTGCAATTTATGTATAGTAAAGTGAACTCGTACATTTGTTTCTATATATATAAATATTATATATACGTATTTAAACTCGTATGTGTTTCAAAATTGCACACGCACACAAAGAAACAATAGAGATTTATACAATAAACATAATATACAAAAGCTCTTCACTGTGGCGGTTAATGGTCTCTAATCCATTGTCACCGATGAGCTTTATATTGTTTTCTATATGCGTATAATAAATTGGTGACAATAAATTGAACAACAACACACACAAGGACATTTCAATTTGCCACACTTTGTCGACGGCAATTAGCTCGAGTTGTCGAGCATCATTTTTTATATATAGTAATAGTTAGTTTATATAGTTAGGCCATCTCGTAGCACTTACCTTCGGTAACGAGGCGAGCACTTGCTGCTTGACATCCCAGACGAGCCGCTCGGACGGGAACTGCAGACACTTGTAGACGTTCAGCTCGGGCACGTGAATGCGCACCAGTAACCAACCGTCACGAGGCTCTGGCGGTGGCTCATCATCAAATCCGGCTGGATCCATAGCTGTCGCCTCCTCCTCCTGTCTGCTCCTGGCTCAACGACGTCCGTGGACTGAGTTAGACTGCATTGAGGTACTCTGCTGAAGAGGAAAAGATATTCCATATTAATATATTTAAAAAAAGAGAGAGATATGCGTAAATGTGGGTCAAAATATTATGTCGATGCATATTCATTTTAAAAGTTCTGCTAATTGAATCGTTTTTCAGAAGTTATACCTAAAACAACCGTGTTTTGGCGTTATCGTGTCGTGTGTTTATGATTTCGGTGTCCAGCCATGTGAAACGTACATATTAAATTATGCTGTGTGCCTTTTTCCAGTCGGTTACGCAGAGAGCAATCGTTTTGTTTATTTATATACTCAAATAAGTATTTATATACAATATTTATATAATTGCATATACTTTACTCATTTATACAAACTATACAAAAAGTCGGCATTGTGTATATTAAAAACGAATGCGTGTGACAACCTGTTAATTGTCTGCATGGTGAAATGCGCCTGGCACCGTAAAACAATGCGAGTGTTGTGCAAATCGCACGCTCAATGGATTTTGCATGCATGGGTTTTTTAGTAGTTCGTTGTTTTAGATATTTCGATATTTTATATATTTATATATAAATACATATTATATAAATTATCTCTTCAATATTAAATACCCAAGAGGTAAACAATCCTACAAAAAAAAAAATAAAGCCTACAAAAATTAATAAAACCTACAAATTAAAAAAACAACTAAATTTAATAAATATGTTGCCGTAATCAAGCAAAAACACTTTGTTCAGCGTCATGCTTAGGTCTGTCTTAATTGCATTAGGATCTTGAGAAATGTATATACACTTCTTTGAAAAGTGAATCCAATTTGTTTGTGCAGTGTCTCGGGCTGTCGTGCAAGATTGCCAAATCTGTCAACCATATATATATTATTTAACATATCATTGCGAAAAATATTAGCAAACAAAGCGCACAATCAAAAGATCACCGATCGATACGTAAGAGTCCAACAACATATCGTATATATGCATAGCAATTAATTAAATTGGAAATTAATCGTGAGTTGATAGAACGGGTTTTTTTAGTATTATTCGCAAGGCATGTCATTTGCTGTGATTTACATATAACGCGCATGCGCGATTGACTGTATCGGTTGAAGACATCGATTGCTAATTTGCTCTAGTTGGTATTTGGAAAATGTATGAGAGAACGCATAAACGCTGTCTTGGATTTACATTTAGTACTTAGCTGGTGTGATAATATGCAATTAATCGTTTAATGGGTTTTTGTATAGATGCGGATGATTAAGTGTTTAATGTAGATATCGTTTGAAAGTGTTTTGTTAATGAGTGCGCTCGAAAATAGGTATTTAATAAAAATGTATAATGAGTGAAATCGATACGATTTTGGTCATAAACAAATTAATCGAAATAATTTATATGATATATTGAACTTAGAGAATGCAATTCCCGGGATTCCCGGTACCAAGATTCCCGGGAATCCTGAAAAAAATTAGGAAACGGAATCGAAAATCGTTGGAACCAAATAATCAAATAATATATCCTTTGCCAAAAAAAAGTTCCAATCAAACTAAAAACCAGGAACAAAATAGGTCTAATTTTTAACTCAAGAAATTAGATAATTTTTGTATGAAAAATTAACCTTAGGTTAAAAAAGCACACGTATTTTACTAAAATAAAAATATAAATTTCAATGTAATTTTTATATAAAAAATATTTTATACATACGACTAAAATAAAACCTATGTTTTTGTGTCCAATGAATAAAAATTAATATTCCCGGGAATTCCCAGGAATTTAAATTGGTGTCCCCGGTTTTCTCGGGAATACTTTTGAAAAATACCGAAACCGAAATTTCATCCGGTTTCTAGTACAATCAAGGATTTGATTTTCGGTTCCTGTTTATATTCCCGGGATAGCATTCAAAATGAAATATATATAATATAAAAATCTATAAAAAAAATATTTAAAGCTTAATAATTTTATAAAATTGCATCTAAATCAATCACCACAATTTTTTATTAAAAAAATGTCCCCAAAATTTGTATATACCTAAAGAAAAAATAACAAAAACAATACAAAACTGTAAAAAGTAAGGTTTCAACAAATGTAACACAATTAAAACCTACAATTTTTTTAAATATACCAACATTTTATAGTTTTTTGTAGGTTAGAACATGTACAAAAAAAATATTAACAAGAAAAAAAAAACACTTTTTACAACAAAAACATATTTTGTTATTAATATGTTTAAACAAAAAAAAACAAATTGTTAATAAATCTAATTTTTGAATTAATTTTGTAAAAAACTACTTTTTTAATAACAAAAATGAATGATTGGCTAATGTACTGTATTTATAGCAGAGGTATTTAGCAAAAGGGTAAAACTATTACTATACCAGAGAATGTTAAAGTGTAGAAGAAAATTGGAATTTTTCTATAAATAGCCTTTTTTGGATCTTCCCTTTATAAACACCCTTCCCAAAAAGAGATCATTTTTGACTATACACTCTTCTCTTAAAGAAGAGGGTGAACGAATCAGTTTTACTGCCACTGAACAAAGCAATAGAAATTTTTTTGAGGTTTTTTATTCTTCTTATTTGTATTATGTTTGGCTGAATATTTTATTTCCTTTGAGATACTACTTTTTTATTATAACATCCATTTTAAGGCATCCAATTTAGTGTTCTTTTTAAAATTCAATGTTGTCTACAAAATAATTGACAATAAACCCTAAATATTTTTTTTGTTGACCTAAAAATTAAAAAATGTGCTCCTATTTATATTTTTTTCTATAGTTTTTATTTTAGACACAGTATATTTTTATAGGAACGATTTTTATATTATTCTTTTAAAAACCGGTTTATATGGTTAAAAAGTAATCATTAAAATAGCAAATCGGTAAAAAAACTGTAAGCTTACAAACGAGATGAATCTACTTTTTTATCTAACTTTATTCGCTCATGTCTTCGAAATATTTTACAGTATTTTTTTCTAAAATGTATATAATTCTTTAATTCTATTGAACAACAAAGACAAATGAAAAAAAAAAAGATAAGGTCAAATTATTTACAAAATACATATAACAAAATAATTTAAGTTAAGCTAACAACCGCCAATTTATAGGCAAACATAACATAATCAAATATTCAAATATTATCCTACATAATCAATATATTTAGCAAAACATAAAACACATAAATATGACTAGAATTAATAAAAAGCAAATAGAAATAAAATAAACTGTAAAAATTACTAAAGTACTAAAAAATACTAAAATACTATTTGATCAGTATGTAAAAAAATATGAAATTGTAATTTCTGCTTTTATATAATAAATTAAATATGAAATAAAAAATATATAAAAAATCAAGCTAACCAAATTTAAATAAATAATTAATAATGAAAATACATATTTTCACATGTACCTTATTTTAAAAACAAATCTATCCATCATACAAATTACAAAACTCCAAAAAACCACTTTGACAACAACACATTTGACAAATAAGGTCAATCTACATTCAAACAAAATATCACACACTTCCAGTATTTTTAAAACGCAATTTATCAATGTGTGACTTTGACAAACTTCGCAAGAGCTTTCAGCGGGAAAAAAATAACTTAAAATACCATCTCGCCCATCACAACATAACATAAACTCGCTCGCGTATTATATACGTGACCCGTTGCGCCACGGGTGCCATTTAGATCGCGGAGACAAGCGTAGAATGGCGCACTTTGCAAGTGTGTATAAGTACGTTTATATAGACTGTAATCGTTTAATAGATGACCGATAAAATACATACATTTATAAATGTATACATATACGATATAATATATACCAACATATAGATAGATCTTCTAAAGCGCGCGCAATATTAATAGAGGCACTTGCTTATAACCATGTATATAAAATTCTCGCCCAACGCAAAAGGCTATCTATCCGCTGTAATAAACCATTTAGAACGCCGTTTAAAAAAAGTCTTCCAATCGTGGATAAATTATAAAATATGTGTGTATATACAGTGTACACTGTTCCAGTGTATATAAATCGCACGTGCACGTAAATTACACAGAGTTACTAGACGAGCGAGTTCGATTGAGCGGCTGAGCGGGCGAACGGCATGGCAGCGGACTTTACATAAGACATAACACGTTAAACGGCATTTTCGTATGCTTGACTAGCGCAACGAGATAGAAAAAAAGAACTAGTTTCTGCGTGCAACGTTTACACATGAATTATTTATAATATAATAAGTGGAGGTATTGTAATATATACATATAAGAATTATAGATATATACGCACAAGATATACTCGTTAAACGAGTATTAATGTATAGGCGAACTCTAGCATAGAACTAGTATATTTATAGGCATCACTGCGGCCAACGCACGCACACATTTACACGCTAAATAGTCGTATATTGCAGAAACTGTGCACTAGTGTAGCATATTTGATAATAGCTGAGCGATAAAGATGACGGCACAAGCGTGCGATCGACCGTGCAGAGTTGCAGACAGGCCGACATCCGCCGCGAAAAACGCATTGATCTATGCGTTGCTTGTGAAACAGCGCACTTACACAACAACTGCATCCAAATGCATCACGAGAGTATATTATATTATAAACACTGAAAATATGCAATATATACACGGGCGACGGCGGCTGTGATGTCGCGTCGCCGACCAGTCTACCCTCTTTTAATATTTGTCCGCCCGCCCAGATTGCGCACAGGCTGCCGGCCGCCGCCACCGCCGCGCCGCCGTAAATGTACTCACAGATTCAATTCTGCGATAAAAGGAAATCGATAATTGAAACCCAACATTATTTAATATCCAATTTTTATTATTAATTACAAATAACATGTTTGGCAGCACACGACTGCGCGTGCGCATACACGCAGACGGCAGAACTATATTATATGTTATATCCCTAGCGGCCAAAGTTCCCATTATAAATAGGCGCACTGCTCGTGCGCCTTTACATCATGCGCGCGATTGCTTGCACACTGCAAAAACCCGAACGGCAAGTCCACACATATACAAAGATATATCTATACTTTGCTATATATATATATATATATATATATATATACAATTTAATAATAAATAATATAGTTCGCATAAAACAACATAAATATGCGCAGTCTGGTTTGTTTATATATTTGTGTATACTATGCTGCTGCTGTATGCATTTATGTAATGTGAAGAGATGTAGTACACTCACATGCGGATTATACATAAAATAGAATATAAATTTATTTTATATAGTATACTATATTTATATATATATATATATATAAGGCTCAGGTCGATGATGCAAGCGCGAGCGGCTTTTGTACGATTTACGAACTAGCTCTTTTGACATGAACGTAATTATAAAATCACAAATTCCAATACAAAATATGCGATGCAATGTTTTATCTACATTCGCAGAGAAAATTGATGATTTCGTATTTCTTTGCCAGAATTTCAGGGAGTTGCAGGCAGGTTGCAGGTAGAGTACTCCAGGGCATTGTCGTCATTTTATACTTTTTTTTTTGTATACTGTATAAAAATCTTTTATACAATACACTCTATAAAACATGTATAATATATGGTTTTATACGTATAGAACCTGTATCAAACCTAAATTAAAAAAATCTAATTATATAACCAAATTTCAAGCCGCAAACATGTATAGGGATAGAATTTGACGGGTTCTCCAGATTCAAAATTCCCAAAAACAAAATCACCAAATACAAAATCTCCAAAATGATACCAAAGAACCATTTTTTGCATGTCTGTATATGACCGAGATGTAATTAGAGATTATAATCGAGAATTTGTTTTCCCGGATTATCGAGATTCTACACCAACTTATTGATCCCAAATCTCGAGCAATTTTGGGAATATCGAGAATAACTTTTTTAACTTTTACACAAAGTTATTTTATAAAAGTGTTCACTGTATCATTGATATAACATTGCTGCACAATATTTGGGACAACAGCTTAAAGCTTATATTAAAGCAAGATTAGAAAAACACCCGCCAGCTCCCCTTCAGCTCCTTTAATTAAACAGAAAAAGCTTTTTTATTGCGGCAATTGATTGGCCTACTTTTGATAATTAAAAAGTTGGATTGACCACCCTCGGTAAAAAAGATATTCCGAAAAAGGTGAACAGAAATGACCACAAATAAATTTGATTGTTCATTCTCGGTAGAGAAATTATTTCAAAAATATTTAATAAAATACCTCAAAATAAAGATTTTTCTATTTAGAGAAAACGTGAAATTGTCCCTCGAATTTAATTTAAAAAAAAACTTTGAACCGGGTGTGGTCAATCAAAATTATATTGGTTATCAAAAACACTTTTTCTCTTTTTGGAGCCAAGCGTGAAATTGGCACCCTAGTACGTATTTTTTAAATATCTTTTAACCGTGACAAAAAAAAACAAATTCTTATATGACTAATTTTCTTGTTCGTACGTATACAGCTCATGTAATCATTCAAGAGGTAATTATTCCACTTTTATTCATACGAAAATATTAAATGTTTTTACTATATTGATACAGTAATTACATCTACAAGATAAGTATAACCACAAGTATGCTGTATACACATATGCATATAAGTAGAATAAACCATACCAACATCACCAATAAAAAAATCTCATTCATAAAAAGCGATAATTTTAAAATCGCAAGTAATTATTTATCGACTAATTGTGCGTCTACGAACGAGTGTACATTAAAACTGGTTGTAACGCGTATATAAAAGCTTATTACCGAGTGTGCAATAAACAATATAAATCACGCTCCGCAGTCCGCACCAGTTCGAGATTTACGCTATTCAAACACTTGACTGCGGATAAGGTTTTTGTGCGCAATGCAGCACGTCCCAAAAAAAAAAACAAAGAGCAAATCTCATTATTTTCGTGGTAATAGTACATAATGGATAATCCCACACTGCAAAAATCAAATGTATACATTTTGTATGGCGCTATCTCATGTGCAATGTGTAACTGCTGTTCCTGTGTTTTGTTTATTTAATGCATTTTTCTGTTTCACTCGCGTCCAAGTTGCGTCCGACAAAATTCCAGAGCTGAACTTTTTAAAGCATTTTAAAGTTTTTTTTAAAATTTTATAATGATAAAACTCGAGAACATATTTTTTTTAGAAAATTAACAAATAGTACAAGAATTGCACTTTAATTACCAGAAAAACTACATGTTTTCATTGTGATTTAAATTTTTAGTGCTGCACCCAGTCCTTTTTTAATATTTAAATTGTTTTTTAATACTATATTTGTATTAAAACTATTAAAAAAAAAGCAAAATATAAAAAAATGTGCGCCCAAAACGCGATCGAGATCTATTGTTTTTTATTATTTCACAGAATATAGTACAAATTGAGACATTGAAAAGTTCATATCAACCGGCAGTTGTCAACTTCCTAAATTAAAGAAAGGCATCCAATTTAGCTTACTCCATATAATTCAATATTGTCCACCAAATAATTGAAAATCTACCACCAAAAAAAA
>JAAAKO020042838.1:0-11938 GCA_010015015.2 Bolitophila cinerea
ACGTAAGGAAAAAGTAAATCTGAGAAAAGGACAGATGCGGCGCTTTTATTTCATGCACATCACATCCAAATAACTATTTAAAAATATGCCGCATTTGTCTTTTGTTTGTTTTTTGCCTACATTCTTATTTTTTAATCTCAAAAAACAAGCAAAATACTAGAAAACCAGCAATCCACTACTTTCTTTCAGTTCTTAGAAAACATATTTCTTAAGCGCGCTGGGCTTTAGCTCAAGGGAAATATCTAAATACTATGTTTCTGAAGGTTTTTTTATTTTTCACTTATTTTTTTGCTAATATTATGCTTTGATTTTTGCTTCGGAGAATGGTAGCAAAAAACAAAAATAAACTAGCATAAAAAACATAATTTACCAGAGAATAAAAACCGTAAAAAATTTCCATATTCCTGTTGGGTTTTCAAAGTTTCTAATTTCAAAACAATTTCTAAAATCTCCAGATATTTATGGTTAAACAGTCTGGTAAAAAAAATAAAGCTCATGTCAAAACGGGCATAAGACCCATTTCGTTTCGGTTATGGGCTTTATGTCCTATTCAACCAGACAAACCTTGTCGCATTTGTCATTTCTCATTTTTAAAATAAAATAGCCTCATTTATCCTATGCCACATCTGCATAAATAGCTGTGCAGCATTTGTCTTAACTTCAAAAGTCCACCTCCCATCAAAAAATTGGTACGATTTCCGTTGCGCTAATGTTTTTTTATATAGACTTCTTGTTGTAGGTGTTTGTGATAGTGATTGACATGTTTCTTCTTGGAATATTTTTGTGATATGAATTTGGTCAATCACATTTCGGCATTTTTAGCCATGTTTAAAGTTCACACCGCACAATCAATATTGTACAATTTGATCGCGGTCACTCGACAAACCTCAAACATTTGCTTTTAAATGTAGATTTCAAAAAATCCATGTACTAAAATTATGACGGATTTCAACCTAGTGGCCAAATTAATGGCCCAAATGTCCACTTGGCTACTAGGGGAAAATCCGGCATTATACACATTTTCAGATTTTATAATCTGACGCGTTTTTTTTTAATCAAAGGAAATGCTTTCATATAATCGCTGCCAATTTGCAGCACTGCCATTTTTAACAATCTACATAAGTACCTCCTGAATTCTAATTAGTCATAATTACTAATTCGACGAATCATTATCTGTATTTCATCACTCAATTCGCAAATATACTAAATGTTCGATCATATCGAAGGGATATATGCATTTTCATGCGTCACTCACCCACACAAACACACACAACCACCAACACCCACCCATAACCACCCACCCACCCACACATGCACACACACCGAGTAGATTTTCTGATTTATAGCGCAATCAGCCTCAACGCGGTGAAATTTATGGGCTCCGACGGATTTTGTAACGCATTGAATTCTCCCGGAACTCGCTCAATTTTGAGCGTCAGGTCACAAGCGCCAAAATAAATGTCAAATTATTTGCCCTATAACCGAAATAAATTACACATGTAAATGAAAAAGCCTGACCCAGGGCATAAATCACATATTTGCAGCACATAAATTAGAGACCGCCGCGCGCTTCACCTGTCAGAGTATCACGCACATTGCACACACACACACTTATGCATATGGCATAGGCCCACACGTGTGCGGTGCGGGCGCACGCACGCTTGTGCAACTACTACTGTTTGAGCATCATGTAAATCTATTTGTATATACTATATTATATTTAGTAATAATGTTTAAAGTGTAAATGTGTTAGTATTGTTGCCGGTGAACATGCGCTGTCGTGTATCGATGAATGTCTGTATATAAGTATATCTGTGCAATGTATACAGCTTAAAATAAGTACACGGAAGGCTGCGCGATTCCTTGCGTGTGCCCAGACTGCATTCTGCTGTGTACAGCTACAGGGTGACCGGGTTTTTGAAGCTAGAGGTACGAAAACCGCTCGCATAAAAAACAAGAATCCGATTTGTATTCGACTTATTATCGAGATAAAATCAATAAATTAAGATTTAGCTCGAATATAACTCGAAAACAGCTATTATAGAGATAAATTTAAGAAATCAATATTTTGAATATTTCTCGAGTTATTATAAAGATAAATTCGAGACAATAATATTAGCTCGATTCTCTCTCGGAAAAGGTTATTATCGTGATTAATTTGAGAAATCAAGATTAACTCGAATCTATCTCAAAGTCTGATAATTTCGATTTTACTCTATTCTAGCTTAAAAATAGTCCTTTATTTAATTAAAAATTTATGATAACCGCTGCTTGCATATGATATCAATAATCTGATTTGTACTCAAAATAAAATTAAAAATTGAATATAGCTCGAAAATAGTTATTATAGAGATAAATTCGAGAAATAAAGATTAACTCGAATCTATATCGAAATTCGATAATACCAAAGAATTAAAGATTTGTTCAATTCTAGCTCGAACAAAGTTCTATATATTTTTTAAAACTATATATTAGAAAAAGTGCATAAAATATTAAATTATTTTATGTTATGTCTGCCTTATATATCTCTTTTAATATCCCAATATTATCGATATTACTACAATAAAGAAATGAAAATTTAGTTCGCATACAGCTCGAAAACAGTTATTATCGAGATAAATTCGATAAATCAAGATTGAATCGAATCTATCTCGGAAAATGTTGTTATCGTGATAATGTTATTATCGATATAATATAAAGAAATGAAGATTTAGTTCTAATATGTCTCGAAAACAGTTATTATCGCGATGTTTTCGAGATAGATTCGAGTCAATCTTAATTTCTCGGATTTAAATATTAAATAAATATTTACCCAATTTTATTTCGAAAATAGTTCTATATTTAATAAGCTATATATTAAAAAGAGTACATTAAAAATTATATTATTTTATTATATGTATTTTATTTGTATGTTCCAATTATTTCTTAATGTCACAACGTTATTTAATATTTAAGTCACTAGATGGCGCTGCAAGCCGGTTTTGGAAGCAAGAAATAAATATTAACTCGAATATAGCTCGAAAACAGTAATTATCGAGATAATTTCGTGAAATCCATATTAACTCAAATTTACCTCGGAAAAAGTTATTATAGTAAAAAATCGAGAAATCAAGATTAACTGAAATCTCTCTTAAAAACTGATAATTATGAGAAAAAAAATACTCTATTCTAGCTCAAAAATAGTTCTATATTTAATTAAAGATGTATGATAACCGCTGCTTATATAGAATTATCCGATTTGTACTCAACTTATTATCGAGATATAAACAAGAAATTAGGATTAAGCTCGCATATAAGTTGAAAACAGTTATTACTAAAATAAATTCAAAAATTAAATATTAACTCGAATATAGCTCTAAAACAGTTATTAGAAAGATAATTTCGAGAAATCAATATTAGCTCGATTCTATCTAGGAAAAATTATTATCATGATAAATTCTAAAAATCAAGATATAATTCGAATCTATCTCGAAAAGAGTTATATTACCGAGATAATTTCGGGAAAAAGTTATTATTGTGATAAATTTGAGAAATCAAGACTAATTCCAATCTAGCTCGATAACCTATAGTATCGAGAATTAAAAAGTTACTCGATTCTAGCTCGGAAATAGTTCTATATTTAATAAACTATATTAGATCATCGAAAATTGTATTATTTTAATATAATATTTCCTACTGTTAATTATATGAGTTTTTTTATCTCTCAATTATATATTAGATGGCGCTTCAAACGAATCACACATGACCATAATCAATGATCTTACTTCAAATAAAAAAGAAATTAAAAGAATATCGTACTGAAAAATCCTTATTCGCTATTTTCATATCATGTAACTCATAAATAATCATCATAAAAACAAAATTCTTAAATATTTTTTACTTTCCCCAAAATCCGAGCCACCCTGTACAAATCTCGACCAAACAGCGCGCAAGCAGCAAACTAATGTGCACACGATCTTCGAAGAATATTTATGATGACCGCCGCGCGGTTTCCCACAGGGCGCGCCCGGAAAAATATCGCTGTTACACCGAGCACGCGTATTTATGTGCTCATAAAACGCATGTAATTAGAATGGCAAGGTCCTGGACCTTCGAGAGTTAGTGGATCGTCGTTTTTTCTCTCTCAATCTTCAGCTTCCATTCCGCCGCACACTGCCCAGAACGCGATTTATTCCTTGCGCGTGGACCCGCGCTTGCACGCACGCTGTGTCAAAACGCTACACTTTATAGTTTTCTATATTATATTTATAATTTCGTATTTTCGTATTTAATGTTTACGTTTATGCCAGCCACAACATAATGTCGCTTTGTGAGACATAAATATTTATTTATGTAAGCTAAATATTATTTGTTCGGTTTGTAGTTTGAATACGTTATTATACTTTATGGCACTTTTATTTAGTGAACGTATTTAAGTCTATATATCAAGTGTTTAAACTGTGCATATATATATATATATATTAATATGTCAAAAATATATAATATATATATATATACGTATGTTATGTCTTCCGGCATTATTCGAATGACGTATACGTGTGCGCGGGTTGGAAGGGCGCGGAGGCTGCAAGCGCGTGCCTGCGTGCGCGCGTTCTTTGAATGACAGGTAATGCGATATTTAGTATAAGGCGAGAGCTCAGCTCTCTGAGATGGCAAATACACACACACACACACAGATTTTATTTATTTTTCCTCCGGTATAATGAAGAGGTGGATTGATGCTTTCGCCGCAGAATGCACATTCAATTAATATTAACATATAATATGTTTTGTACATTTTCTGCAATATCTGCATATACATATATGAAATATTATGTATGTATGTATTTTTTTTTAGACTTCACGAATGTCAGAGCAAACATTACATATCCATATGGTGATTTATATTTTCCAGAATTGCAATAAGACCCGTCAGCTGTCATGCTATAGTGTCTACAGAATATGTGGTGGGCATTTTGTGTAAATGATGGAATTAATGGAATTATGGTTTTCTTTAAGAGAATAATCTTGATTTTAACTTGTTCGTTTTTATTTGATTTAACTTTTGAAGTCTGTGGAATTAGATTAATAGAATGTTCTTTATGATTTGACTTATCGCTCTCCATTTGAAATAAAAATATTAGCATTTCTATATAATATAATAACAGAGACAAAATTAGTTGAAATCCTTTAGTCTAAAGAGTCTAATAGAGATTGTTATTGAGAATTCCTTTTACCGAATTTTCGATAAATTCCGACCAATATTTTTTTCCGATTATAAAAGAGTTCACTATACATTGATAAACCATGATGCTGTAGAATATTTGGGACAACAGCATGAAGCAATAATCGTTAAAATCACTTACCCTGAGCCATGGAATAAAAATAAAAGCGCTGGTTTGGGTTGGATGCGCCGTCATAGCAAATGGTCACTTCGGAAATCTAAAATACAAGGAATTAACAGGTAAAAATCAAGATGGTCAGATTGTGTCTGGTGAACGTAGTGCATTGGTTTTTTCTGTGGCATTGTAAGCCTTGCATGTACCTCCATTCCACCGGTATTCATTTTTTAAGAAAACAATTTAAAGACTGTTTTATGTATGGTGCTCCTGCTGGAAGTCTGGGATTAAATATCACCAAAACGAAATTGTTTTAGTTAAATTTATACCTACGAAACCAAAATAATTTTATATTTTGAAAATCGATACCGTCCACGTTTCTCAAGATTTCGACATTACGTTTCTAAAAAGAAAGAACGACAGATGCACTTATCTCGATTTAAAAGATACCAGCCAAATCCACCGAAATGAAATCTCGATTAGCAAATTATATCAAGTTTGATTAAAATTTCTTCAAATACAATATGGAATTGCATTTAATTGTATTTCTATATTAAAGTATACTATTATTTTCTTTAATAAAAAAAAATATTTGAACTCTTCCTTATTTTTTTGTAGTTATCATCAAGATTATTAAGGTGTCCAAACTAGCTCCTAGTAAAATAATTGGCTATCCACACAAGCCCTGTAGAAGGGGCTTAAATAAAACCCTTAAAACCCCTTAAAAAAAACCCTTAAGAGGGAGGTGTTTTAAAGGTATCACTCATTTATTAATGATTTTTTGGGGATTCAATGAGTTAAGGATAGAAACTATATACATAATAAAAACATCTCTTTAAACCGACTGCCTTAGTTTTAGTACTACTACTAAATGTAATCTAAACTACTACTATATCTACTCTTTTATATTATATCGTAAAAAATATTTCAGTTTTTGATAGTTTACTTGATTGGGGCAATTTTTACTTTAAATCACTCCTCACCATAAAATAATTTATGGTGGAAAAACTTAATAAGAGCAACCACTACAACAACAAAAACCATTTTTTTTAAAATAAACTTCAGCTATTATCACCCTTAAGGGGGTGAAATGATTTAAAGGTATCGCCTATTTTTAAATAATGTTTTGGGGACATGGGGACATAAGAGCTAAACATGTCATATTTTTAATAAGGAAGTTGAGCTTATTAAGGTTTTTTGGATATTTGCATATGTTTACAGAAACAAAAAAATATATTCCCGAATTTTTTAATCCAGAATTCTGAAAACTAAGAATTTAGTATAACAGAATATTGAAAAACAAAATTTTAAATCAGAATTTTGAAAAACTGAATTTTGGAAAAACATAATCATATCTTTAAACTCATTGCCTTAGTTTCTACTCCTTTTTATTATATTGTAATTTTTTTTAGTATTTTATTGTTTTTTTTTTCTTTTAATTATACTTATTTACTTGTCTGGGTAAATTATTACTTTAAACCACTCCTCCCCATAAAATGTTTTATGGTGGAGAAAAAGCTTAATTAGAGCAACCACTACAACACCAACAACCCCTTTTCAGCTATTAAAACGTAAAATAATTGTCCTTTTGGCCAAAGATCTTGGCAGGATGGCATTTCGCAAAAGTAAAAAATTGATCGAAGTTTCGGTGATTCACAAATGTTAAACTTTAATCACTTAATCAGGTAATTGGTCATTTTTATTTTATTTTAGGTTTCAGGCACAAAAATGAATTGTTTATTTTTTTAAATATTATATACATTATACACGCTTTTGATACAGTTGGTATTGTATTGTATTATTAAAAAATTTAAAATTTAACATCTGTTAATATTTAACCCTTCAGCCAAAAAAATCTTGAATTGGCGCCACTAAAATTGTCTGAATCCCATTTTCTATTGATATATTTAAGCTAGTTATGTTCATAAACAGTAAACACTCGATCAATAACTCCGTCAATAATTCTTGTGTAGATAATTGAAATAAACAAAAGACTAAACTATATCCTTATCGTTCAAATAAGCGAATCAAAAATAAACTATTTTGCCAATTCCCAAACGAAATAAACAAAAAGAAAACTCTCACACCCGCGCACAGAATATAAATGTTAAAAGCAATTTTTCCTTTCGTAAAACTAATTTCAACTCTTGCGCGGCCTCGCCACCAGAAAGCTTGCCGATTTTTCTGAGTGTTTTTTTTTGCTTCTTCTTTTTCTGTATGTATGTCTTTGCTATAGAGTTTTCCGGCAAAGGCGGGAATATAGCGCCGGCTATATAGCGTCCGTCGACAACATACATTTAAACGAAAAACTTTGCGCTTAATTCCATTGGTCATATCTGCGGATGAGCCCATTGAATTCAATTTGCTGATATTACGAAAAACTTTGCTAATACCATACGCTGCTTTATGCGCGGGCTCGCACGTCCGGTCCGCACTCCGGCAGAGACGCACATACCCAGCATACCCATACACACTCATGCCCAAACCACCCACACCCGCCCACACACACGAACATTCAATATAAAAGCTCAAGTTTATTTCGCTCTTATGCGAAACTACTGGTACGTTCTTACGTTCTTAAGTTCCTACGTTCTATATAGCATAACATACGAAATAATTTCCAAGTCAATGTTAAAGGAAAAACTAGCGCTGGATAAGTTATACGTCCGGAAAACAAACACATACGTGAACGAAAATATAAAGTAGATCGGACGCAAGCAGGCGGCAGGGCGGAGTGTGGGCGGCAGAGGTCGCCATATATTTTCTTGTTTTCCAGAGAATACACGATTGGATTTTATTTTTATAATACATAATTGAATATTTTCTTATTATTATTAAAAAGGCTTGTTTACCGGATTGTTTATTTTTATATATAAGCAATGGTAAAGGCTTTTATTATCTCCACCGCTTGTGTTGGGTTGGTACACCATTTTCTATGAACATTCGTATTGTATTTATGTATAAATATAATAGAAAATCCTTATTAAAATAGCTGCGCAGGCATTTTTATACATATACGATTCTACGCTCATTGTGCGTATGCTTCGCTATGACCAACAGCCAGAAGCCAGCCGCCAGCCAACAACCCGTCAAAGTGAGCTTGTGCGAAAATTGATGAAAAACGTGTTGTGAATTTCATATAGACCGCATTATCATCCAGTTCGAGTCCATAGCGTATAATAATGGTGTCGTTTTGATACGCTTCTGTCAAGGCTTCTGGTGGCTGGCGCTAGCTACATCTGGAACGCTTGCACAGTGGGTCGATCGTATTAGGAATTTGACATCCAAAATATGTTGCCATTTAGCGGTAAGTTACTGATATTTTACTGCGTTCCATAAAAAAACATTTTTTTGACGATTGTTTAAGCTGAAATAAATTCAAAATGATTTTTAAATTATTTGTATTTTATTAAAATAAACAAAAATCGATAAGCAGGTTTTTGTTGCAAACTTGATCCTTTCTTTAAATCTTAATGTGAAAGTAGAAATGTTATAAATAGGGAAGCCGCAACCATTAGTTTATTAAAACTTCTCTAATATAATCTTCATTTTTTATCGGAAAATTTTAGGGCAGCAAATTTGAGGACGGCAAATTGTGTTGATGCCGGCTAAATGTGGGACGGCAAATTGTGGGCCGGCAAATTGTAGGGCGACAAATTGGAGGCGGAAAATTGTGGCTTCAAATTTTAGAGCGACAGATTTGGGGACGGCAAATTTGAGGACGGCAAATTGTGGGATGAAAGATTGAGTGCGGCAAACTGTAGGATAGTAAGTAGTCGGTTTGCAAATTATGGGCTTAAAATTTTTAAACCGCAAATTTGGTAACGGGAAATTATGTAGTGGTAGTGGCTCGGGTCTTCAAATTGTGGGCCAGCAAATTGTGGGCGGCAAATTGTGGTAAGGCAAATTGTGAGCCGTCAAATTGTGAGGTGATAAATTGTAGGACGACAAATTGTGAGGCGGCAAACTAGTAGGCAGCAAATTTTGGACGGTAAAGTGTTAATTCACTACTGGCATGTGCATTACGGTCATTTTAATGAAAAATATACATTTTTTTAATTAGCTTATATTATAAACATTGTTTTCCAATAAATTTCCAACAGATCAATGTAATCGTTCCACTGTGCACCGCCTCGCCGGTCGCAGCTTCTTAGCGGGTAATTGCTTGATTAACATTTTTCGTATCTATATATATTGTCGGCCCTTGTGAGATCGATATTTATATATTTTTTTCCATCTCTCTTCTTAGGACAATCGGAAAATGACGGACATAGAGTGGCGTACTCAATTTCCTCGCTCAGTAATCGAAAGCTATACAGCGAATATAAAATATTCTAGTTATATATTTATATATACGGACACGTCTCGAGTGTACTCATCCTCATGTTCCTTTTTTATTATAGATATAATATAATGAATCGAGGGACGTGCGCGCAAGTATATCGCACTTGACACCATCTCGTGTGGTGGCTCGGATCGATCTTGCTCCGCGCGCCACCGCGCTGCCGCCGCTGCGTCGGTCGCTTCAGGGAATTCCGCGTGCGGCCTGGCCTCTGTCGTATATACCAGAATGCAAAACGAAATGCTGATTGTGCTGCGAGCGCTGAAATGCTGCTGCATCAACATTGTATTCTCGTAATTTAATGTGAATTCCCAAGATGCATACTCCAAGATACAGCTCTCCTCCTGCGATATGTTTTTTTGTGTGTCTTTGTGTGTGTGCACGCTTCTTGTGTATGTAAAACAGCCCCAGCAAAAACTGCGCATTTGTACATTTATTTTGACATCTTACTCTTGAGCCACGCGCAAAAACCACGCTCTCGCACCAACTCACTTGGTATATATATAATAAATATAATTCTTTTTATGTTGCGTTGCATATATTATGCGTTATATGTATATAAATATGCAAACAGACATACAGTCACTCAATTTCCTTACCGTGTGTCTGTGTATGTTTGTTTTGGCATCCATCGCGTATTTATTCCCTTGCGCGAGCGTTCGTCTTCGTCCCTGTTGCCTGGGCACTGAGGCAAAGGCGAGCCTCGCGCACTCACGCTTACCTGACAGGTAACATGAATATTTACACGGCAAAGTATCAAAATGAATAAATTTGTAATGCGCCTTACTTTCGCATACGCACAATAATAATAATAATAATAATAACATAAGCGAGCGAGCGCGCAAAAAGAAACAATTTTATTTATCAAGATGATTAAATTCTTTCGCGCGAGCTCCGTGCTCGGGCGCTGTGTCGGCCGTTAAGAGTGTTTCTTTTGAAATTGAAGAAATTGATATTTTGCACAGCTTTGATGGGAAATAAGATACGTGAGTTTGCATGTGTTTGTGTGTGTGTGTGTGTTTGAGCACGCGCGTGTTCGCCCACTGCATATTCCACCTTTGCATGCAATTCATATGCAAAGGTAAAGACGATATGTTGTTTGAGCATACATATAACATGTTTATATACATACATATATATTTCCTATATGCATATTATAAATAAATTGTCGAGTGTTTACGGCATTACGTCAAATAAATAACACACGCGAATGCAAACTGAACTCGGTGCAGTAATGTGCTTTATGGGTCTGAGGTGCGCACATCGCGTGTGGAGCCGTCTCAACTGTGCGATGGCAGGACAATGTGTACAATGTACAATATATTGTATATATATATATATCTCGTATAAATAAATATGCAACTATAAATTTTTATTTATGCACTCGTGGACTGGCCCGAGCGCAGAGTTTCAATTTAAGAAGCCACACAATAATTTCGCTCGAAGTGATCCATTTCAAAATCATAAATCTCTGTACGCTTAACCGACCGACTCCCTCGGGTATGTAATTGGTAAAATAGTCGGAATAGGAATGTTTCAATTGATTTATGATTGCAGATTTTAATTTACTAAAAGTTTTGGCATTTAGTCTATAGGTACTTATTTAGTAACTATACTCGTATATGTATATATATTGTACTCATTTTAAAAACTAAAAATTGCGTGATGAAAATATTATACTCAAGGGGAAATAAACATATCTAGCGCAGATAGAATGGCCGTACACATAAGTTTATGTAAATCAAAAATATTTTTTAATATTTATAAAGAATATATATTAAAAATATTGCAGACATATTGTCTGTTACAAATTTAATATAACGAAAAAATCTGACGCGTTTGCGACATTGATTCAAGTTTGGTGTAGCAGGTTTTATCCGATAAAAATGAAATATATTTTTATCTATTTTATCTATCTTTATCTTAAGAAAAAACATAGTTTATCTAAAGATAAATCATAGATCTTTATCTATAGTTAAATCATATATGTTGTTTATTATATAAAAATCTCCATTATAGATAAATCATTGAAATGTATCTAAAAAAAAATCATTGAAATGTATCTAAAAAAAATCATTGAAATGTATCTATAGATAAATCATTGAAATTTATCTATAGATAAATCATTGACATTTATCTATAGATAAATCATTAAAATGTATCTATAGATAAATCAATGAAATGTATCTATAGATAAATCATTGAAATGTATCTATAGATAAATCATTGAAATTTATATATAGATAAATCATTGAAATTTATCTATAGATAAATCACT
>JAAAKO020042849.1:0-11935 GCA_010015015.2 Bolitophila cinerea
TACAAAATATGAAAATTCAAGAATCGATATTTAGTGCCAACTGCAAATAATGAATAAATCTAAAACAAATGTTTAATTTCTTTATAAAGAGATTGAACCTTTACACATTTATAAAATATACAAAATCGGGAAATGTACCATTATCAAATTTTGAATAATATTACATGAAAAATATATATTTTGGTATACTCTACAGTATTCGCCGGTATTCGCTATTTTTTCTCGACGACTTTTTCTCGGTAGCATTGTTATTTTAAGGTGCACATTTTTTTTTATTTTGGAAACCGATTTATTTTATGTCTTTTTTATTTCTCTGATTTTTCCTGACATTCGCCGATTCGTTTTAATTTTGCAAATATTTTTTAAGAACACATAATATTCTTCTTGCGAATAAAAAAAACCTTTAATTTATGAGAATATTTTCGATATTATTAATATTTCCTATAATATTCGTGATATTTAAAATAATTTTCATAATATTATGAATACTCGCGAATTTAGATTTAAAATTTATTTTAGACATTAGCAATATTACTTATACAATTTGCGATATTATAGGTATTATCAGGAATTATATAATGTTTGTACATCATATTGCGTGAGTGAATATGCCTTGGGCAAGCCGCATGCAATCGATCCCAATCCTCAAACAATGCGAGGAAAATCGATACAATATTATTTTTTCGAAGGAAATTTTACGTGAAAGCGACTTTTAGCAATATCCATCGATAAAGGCAAAAAGCGACATTATAATCATTAACTTTTACGCCTTCAAATTCGTCACCAAAAGCTCTTCCCTGGTGAACTTCTATAAAACTTGGATTTATTGATTTTAAAGTTACCACTTTGTCTAAAACAATTTTTCAATAAAAAATTGCCTGAAAAGTTTGGTCTTAACCAATTTATCTATTATCAATTGGTCTTAAAACAAATTGTCTAAAATCAATTTGTCTAAAATCAATTTGCCTAAAATCAATTTGTCTTAAATCAATTTGTCTAAAACAAAATAAAAAAAAAATAATAATAATTTTAAAAAATATAAAAAAAAAACAAAAAAGTTAAATAGAAAATGGACAAATTGATTTTAGTCAAATTGATTTCGGACACATTTTTTTAGACAACTTGTTTTTAGACCAATTGTTTTAGACCAATATTCAAGTTATACAAGCCAAAAAAAACCTATTTTATTTCTGATAGATGTCCTTATTAAAGAGAAATGGGTTAAATTTAAAAAAAACCTCATTTTACCCACCGTTAGGCACATGGATGTGGCCAGATCTTTTATATTTGAATTCCAATTTAAATATAATTATAATTGATCTATACCTTCTTAAAATTTCGTATACTTTCCTAAAATGGTAGTAGCTATCGATCTATGTCTAGGTCTAGATCTATGATCTAGATCTCGAAGAAAAACCCAACAAGGATAATTATAAGGGTTTTTTATGTAATTGTGATGTTGAATACTAACAAAAACCAAGTAAAAGACTAACAAAAACTATGCTATTTTAACCTGGGAATGGAAAGGTATATAAGCTAAGGCTTTAGCATATGTTAACATAAGTGGGATTTTTCTCTATAGATTAACATCTTTGGAATAAATATATTTTCTCCAAAAATCAATCCGTTTTTTTAAAAAGTGGGCGATCATCAATTTTAAAAAAATATACATTAAAATTCTCCAAAAATATGATTTGACTATTCCTAGTATGAATATATTTTAGGAATTTGGTGCCACAAGTTAGAAGATATAAGTGCGTCAGTTTTGATTTGACATTTGAGAACTAAAGTTGAGAATCGTTTTGTGTATATATAGTGCAGATCCTTTGAGAAATTTGACACTATTCTTGAGTTTAAATGTGTTTAATCTGTGTAAATTAATGTTGGTAACATTGTTTTTTTTTTCATTTTTAAAACGTTCTCTCTTGTTTGTAATGTGGAACGAAGGAATAATTATTAAGTATAATCCTCATTTGGAAAAAACCTGGGTTTTCATTTAGCCTGTGTACATTTAAACATGCTTTTAAAGTACTAAAGTATGTCTGATCGAATTTCCAATCAAATGAGACTAACTTGTCTTTGCCTATTTTGCATGTTTTTTGATTTGAAAGGCATATTTTTAGGCTAAATCATTTTTGAATATTTAAGTGCAAATTTTCAAGATATTTGTCTAATTATATTACATTTTTAAATATCTCCATATTTTATTCATTTGCTTTTTTATTTTTGAAATAATTATATTCAAATTTATAAATATTTCAAAATTATGCGACCTAAAAAAAAGGTTTGCTAAATTTTTAAAAATGTACTTTGGCAAAAATACATGTGCACTTAAAAAAAAGTTGTGCGGTTATAAATAAAAAAAATGAATTATTGAATAATTGGAAATTACCCTCTAATAAATTCAATATTCAATTATGTGCGCTTAATAATTCAAAACGTCCTGTTACTTTTAATGAATGTGATCTAGATAATGCAGAAAACAATGTGGTTATAATATATACACATTTAAAAGATTATAGTTCTCATAATTGGGAATGGCGTAAAATATTTTGGATTTAAAAGGTCTGCATAGATATTAGAGCACGTTTTTGAATTTTCAATCGGACAATTTTTGTTTTTTAGCGAAAAATTTTTAATTTTCATTTTATTTTATTAAATAAAAGCACGATTTTCAATTCTTTATTGGACAACATTGTATTTCTTAGTGAACGCCAAATTAAAAGCATTTTTAAATTGTATGAATTTTGGGTATATTTTTAATTTGTAATTTAAAATTGCTAAGAATTGATATTATAAAAAAAACGTACAAAAAAATTATTTTGTTTTACAAAATAGAAAAAAAAATAATTAAAAAATATTTGTGTTGAAATAAGTGTACACAAATTAATATAAAAATTCGCAAAAATGTCCCCAAAATAAATCAAAAATGTGCTTAAAAACACAATACAAAAATGTAGAATTATATTTGTTTTTGATGCATTCATTTATTTACTGCAGTAAAAAAAATATTTTTTGTGACTTTATTTTTTGATAACAATATTTTTTTCTTGGTAACAAAATTTTATTAATAAAAACAAAAAAAAAGTTGGGCACAATAATTCTTATAAGCATGATTTATGTTAAATTGTTAGCCCATATAAAAGTTATATTTTTCTATAAGAAAAAAAACTAATTAAATTGTGTTAATATTTTTACTAGATATTATAAGTTTTTATTCGTATATTTTGTTTTGAATTTTATATTATTTTTTGCATTTATTTTATTTTTGGTTCATATATCTTATATTTCTAGTCAATATTTTATATTTTTAATTCATATTTTCTATTTCTACTGCATATTTCTTAGTACATTTTATTTATGCTTTTTTCGAAAAAATAATTCATGGATCTAATAAACCAATTTTACTGATTGAGATTTGAGACTTGTGATAAATTACCAGACTATAGAAGAGAGTGTATTAGTCTATGTTTAATATTAAATTGGCATATTAAATTATTCAATTTGGATAAACACGAGAGATTAATTAAACATAATATTACAATCAGTTTAATTAAGAATAAATGATCGTATCTTATAATTTATAATAATACGATTTCATAATTAAAACTAAATAATTAA
The DNA here is from genome assembly GCA_010015015.2 of Bolitophila cinerea. Taxonomy (NCBI): domain Eukaryota; kingdom Metazoa; phylum Arthropoda; class Insecta; order Diptera; family Mycetophilidae; genus Bolitophila; species Bolitophila cinerea. The sequence continues at coordinate 3,622 of JAAAKO020042849.1, forward strand.
AAAAAATATAATATGGTGTATTATTTTATTTTTTAATTATGAAATCGTATTATTATATATCGAAATATCAATAATACATAAAAATATATATGTATACTAAATTTTTTTCTTATAAACTCTATGTATTATATATTACAATTTAACGACAAATTTAACATAACTTAATTTAAATACCATAAGACATAATTCAACGATTTATGCTCACGCTCTCAGTGCTACATAATAAAATTCATATTATATAACCATATTTATATATCCAGTTCTTGAAGTGGATAATAACCACGAAACAGTCACACACAGGGCGCTCACTCAATATTCTTAACGGAACCCACATAACGTCAATCGATTTCATGGACAATAAAACCGCAGGCGATGGAATCTCGATAAAAGTCTAAATAATTGGAAATATATACCGAAACGAAATGAAAGGAACCTTTTTTTGGTCATAAATGATTAGATGTGTATATTTATATATATTTATATTATATATACAATGTCATATCTCAATAAAATACAGTCGTTTTGGTGCGTTGTAGTAAATAGAATTTGTTTTGACTGTTGCTTTATTAAAATATATAAATACTCAATCAAATGATTCAAAAATTGATAAAAGAAAATAATCCATATCAAACAAAGTGGCCACACACCTCGCACTAATTATTATCTAGATACGGGAGCTAATAAAACTCACACGACACTCAGCTATTTTTAGGTCTGCTTAGGCAAAGAGACGCATGCGGTAATCTGGTAATCCAGTAATCCGGTAATCCGTTAATTGGCGTTAAACATCAAAAGTGTCACCAGCTAAGTGGCGTTTTTTTTTTCGTTTTCGTTGCGCTGTGCGGCTTACGCAGGCACGTACTAAAACACTACGGACACGTTCTTCTGTTATCGTCTCACTCATTAAATGCACAAATCACACACTCACACACTCACACTTTCCCATAAATAAATAAATAAATAAATACAAAATGCATATCGCACGTTGTGATCACATTTGAATCTCGCAGAACGCGTAAGCCAGCGTCGTCTTATGCACACGCGCACAATGCAACAAAACGCATACGATCGTAAATCCGTCGAACCGCGTCGCGTAACAGTTGGTTTGAAACTGACTTGACTTGGAAATGCTGCGGGAACGTTGGAACATAACAAATACATATACACTCTGTGTGTGTGTGTGTGCGTTACACACATACCAACAAACACAACAACACACGCGACCAAAAATCATGAGCTATAGAATAGAACTACCGACCGATATGGCGACGCCGGTTTTAGTAGTTGTTGCTTTATCACTATTTAAAAGTATATAGGTAGTACATTATAAATGTCTATGTACTCGGTACTTAAATATTCCTACAGTAATCTCTGAGTACAACAACAATGGACGACGACAAAGTAAATTTTGCATATGTATTTCTACCGAGAGCAAAAATAGAGAGAATTTGTAATCAGTACATAAATTCATTCGCTGCGAGTTGGTTGGCCCTTGATCGGCACCACACCGGCTGTATCGATTAATACCTGTAAGGTATGCGAGAATGGAGAATGCGTATGAGTGTGCGTGTACGCACCTTTTTGGTCAAAGAACGCGCAGATCACCCGGTCGCCGCGCCGCCGCCGGCCGCCGGTCTCTCGGCAAAACGTGTTTTGATCATTTAATTTGACTAACCTCTCGAACATTGGGTGAGAAAAGACGAGCATCGCATTCGTACGCGCAAAGGCGACATTTATGCGCGTAAGTCGTTATTATGTTATGTTGCATAAGTGTATATGCGCGCAAGTGAGTTCGGCGACACATCACTCAGCAGGTGCGAGAACGTGCGTCGCTGCCAGAGAGAACTCTTGTAATTTAAACCTACACACGCACACACGCACAAGTGTGTATTTTTGACGTTGATTTTAATGCCTAGAGACACACATCAGAAGCTTTAAATCTCTTAGATGTTTAATTTTATTTTTTTATCGTTTGATGTTGCGAGTATAGGTACTTAGGGATTTTATTGATCAGCTGAGGATAGAATTTTGAAAAAATATAGTATTTATGAATAGATTTGACCTAAATTTTAAATTTAATTTTTATTTTTATAGTTGTGGGTGAGAGATTGAATGGAGGGAGTGAAACAGTTTTAAAAATACTCAGGTTGAACTTAAAACGTTAAAACTCAGACTCAGATAGATTTCCAAGTCCAATCTACAAATGGTCGGCATATTATTTAAAAATCAAAACCACTTTGATTATAAGTTTATAATATAAAAGACATACTGCAAAAGGTTTATTAATAGTTTATAAAATATATTTTAAAATATACGCAAAGAGTCATAAGTCATAAAGGCCCTTGATCCAGTAAGGAACCACCCGAGAGCCAACCACTCAGCCTCTCGTTCTGGTGGCCCCTCATGCGACCGTCTGCCGGAGTGCTCAACATCGTCCCCGTGTGCTTTTGGACGCCTTGGTCGACTTTCACCGGTTGCTGTCCATTCAGCTGACTACAGAATTGACTACAGAGTGAAATGGTGGATCCAGATATCACCCATTGTCACAAAACGACGCAGAAATTCATTCGAATTACGCCTAAAAATGGCGAAACGGCTCTCCAAATCTTCGACACGAATTTGTTTTTGGCCCGGTGTCAACAAACGTGGCGCCCAAATAAATGATCATACAAAATAGTGGACACACACCACCTTTTGATATCTTTAGGATGTCAACTATGTGCTGTAGTCCATAGTAAGCGTCTAATAAAACTGCCATTGATTTGTATTTACTGGCGTATCAAATAATAATAAGTTTTACTAACATTACTTGGTTTATTTCTTATGCCATACTTCTACCTACATCAGCTATCTCCTGCAATTTTAGTTTTCGGTCGTAGATTTTTTATATTTTTCGGAACAAATGCATCATTTGTTGTCAGCATACCAAAGGATGATAGTTGATTTTCCTGGGGCAAAGGTGCCGTAATACTTATCAAGCTTTTGTTTTGCTTCGACGGTATTTTTTCCCACCAAAAAGCAATGTTTTATTAACATACGAAATTCTGTTTTTTTTTTCGTAAACAAAAACACAAAAGTTGATCCACTCTGACGTGTATAACTTGAGCAGGGAGCACACATTATCGGATTGTCATGAAATTTTGTCACATATCGTTAGAAGGATGGAACTTCCGGAAAATGAAATGGTTTTGACGTTAACAACGCCATTTATGTGTCAGATTGGGAACTTATTCACCGATGTGGTATTTGATGCTACAGCTAAGCAGCTTTGAGAGCGTTAAGTGCATCCAGATTTACTTCGGGATTAGTAATTGACTGCGGAAAAAAGCTAACACGCCGATTCTGTGTAAGATTGATTCGGGTCCCTGGTCATGGATTCCAGGAAATGTTTTGACTAAGTTCGGTAGCTGATTAACTTTCAAACCGCAACCCGCCGTCAGAATCTCGATTTCGCTCAGAATGTTCTGAATTAGAGTCCTGATGAAAAGCGGCGCCAACTCGCACACTGGACCTCCATATTCTTAAAGAGGCCTAGTGAGAAGTTAATCAAATCGGCTAAACTTTAAGCGCCGAGAACTCGGCTTAGTTTGCGGAATCTTAACAGGACACTGTAAACTAAATGAGCACCTGCATAGGTTGAAATTTTCCGACAGCGTGACCTGTAGCAATGTTGAATCTTCGGTTAATTTTATAGCCGAATGCCCCGCATTAAGCATATTAAAATGGAAAGTGATTCACTCTCTTTTTTCTGATAAACACTATTGCCTAATTCTTGAAAAGAATGCAGACTTCACTTTGCAATCTGGCAGATTCCCGGATTGCGACCGTGTCTATGAAACGGGTTATAGTACAATTGGCTCTTCTGATGGTCTACGTACACTAGTCTCTGTGAGACGGTCCCTTATCCACCATCATCAGCATCATCATAAAGGTCAAGCAAGTCTCGAAATTTGAGCCCATATTGTGCCACCCCTGAGAACTTCCCAACCTCCACCCAATCAAAAGGGGAAGCTTTATTTATAAATAAATAAATGTATAGAATATCACCTCCTTAGCGGGTCATATTTTATACCACTTACAGGCAGGATCAGATAACTGTAATTGGGTTAAAAATGAGTCAAAACATCTTTTGACGTTCATACATACTGTGCTGTCAACAAAAACCGGGTACCCGGGTCCAAAACATTTGGGTACCCGGGTCTTGTAAAATAAAATTACCCGGGTCTGGACCCGAAACACGGGTGTAGACCCGAAAAACAGGTTTAGACCCGAAAAACGGGTGTAGACCCGAAAAACGGTTGCCGGACATAAAAATCGGGTATTAAATGAAATTCGCGTCTAGACCCGATATTTGAGTCTCTCTGTTTTTTGAATTAAAATTTGTATATATATATTTTTTTTTATATATATTTTTTTTAATAAAATGTATTAATATTTATCTTTTTTTAATGATCTTATTTTTCAAAACAATGTATTTTAAAAAAAGTTAAGGATTGTTATAGATTTTTAATTTTTTGTATTTTTTTAGAGATTCATCTAGTATATTTTCAAAGTTTCAAGCAAATTATTCAATATAATTCATATAAAAGAACTGAGAAACTTGTAATTCGGTTCTAGACCCGAAAAACGGGTCCGGATCCGGATATCGGGTATTAAATAAATTTCAGACCCGTGTTTTGGGTCCAGACCCTTTTTTCCGGGTGCAGACCCGTTTTTTGGGTCCAGGCCCGTTTTCGGGTCCAGAATCATGTTTCCGGTTCTAGACCCGGGTACCCGATTCTTTAAAGAAACAGGTATTATTAATTATTATATTATTAAAAAAAACTATGTTTAAAATAATTTACAACCAGAACATGGAGGTACCATAAATTATTTTTTTTTTAAAAAACTACATTTTTTGAAATATTTTTTTAAAATATATTTTATTTGTAAAAAATTGATTGATCATTATAAAATTTTTGTAAAACATTTTTTTCATTTTTTTTTCTTTCAATTTATTTATAATGAGCCAATTTATTTGCTGTTTCAAATGTATGCTTTTTGTGCTTCGACCATATTTTACCAAAAAAAATAATATATATATATTGAATTTAAAACTGATTGGCCGCTTTGTCTTTGTCTTTGTCGTATGCCTTTGAAACAATCATGTATATCAAATTAGCCTAATAATGCCTCTTTGAAACATACATTAGGATCATCTCTAAAAGGTCATAAGGATCCGGACATTTGTGCCATTTATTTCCGTCGGCTTTATGTCATTCTACCAACATATTAGGAATTATTTTCAGATAATGTATTAAGCAAATTTATTTTTTATACAACAAAATCAACTTTGTATCAATTAAAAATTAAATTGTATATATATACCAAAAAAAAAACAATAAAAATAAAAGATAAAAAATGATCAATAAATTGAATGTTGTCGCCAAAAAAGATGTTATAAATTAAGCCCGGATTAATAGGTAAAAAACGACTTTTTACTAGGCGTAATTCTAAATCGGAAAATGCAAAATTATTGATTTAAGATTTTTATCGAAGTAGATATTATTAGTTTACATAAATTAAGTCTTAAATGAGTAACTTAAAATTATTTGATTCAGAGATAAGATTTATGAAAAGGAGGTTTTAATTTAATCCCTGTACCCATTAAAAGCCTAAACCTATAAATTCAATTTTTTGTATTTATTATTAGGGCACAAATTAGAATTATATTGGAAACAATTTTTTTTTTCAATTTTGTTGAATATTGAAAATATTTTTCAGAATTGACGCTATTCTTTTTTATGTCAATATTTACTTATTTCAAACATTTTTATTTAATTAAATTAAATTAACCCTGTAATACAAAACAATAATTTTGAAATTGTAGCAATAATTTTAATATTTTAAAAATATAAACTCAAAAAAACAATAAGCGAGAGAAAATAAACTAAAAAAATGTTTTACAATCTATTTTTTTTTTGGTAAATGTTTTTCTTTTTGGGAGGCATTTTTATTGCTGGGCTTTCAGTTTTTCTTTTAAATTTAAATGGCTTACAAATTTAATAGAAAAATTGGTATTTTGAAATCGGAATTTTCAACCCATTCCATTATAAAACCGCATTATAATATAAATGAATAAACAAGTATATATACAATAACATAATTATGTAAAATAGCATTCTCATATATTTGCATAACTTTTTTACAGTCCAACACAAACATTCCTGCCGAATGCACATTGCACTTGCACACAGAAAAAGAGAGTACATAAATACACAAATCTTCGACTTGTATGCCCAATTTGACTGCATGCATTTAAATATGCATTCGTAATACAATCATATAAGACGTTATATATAACAAAATATTGCTCTCTTTCCACATGTTCGTTAAAACAGGAATTCTCCTGCAAATCATCTGTAATATCCTAGAACAAAAGTGGTTTTCCCAGGTAGATTCATACAACAAAGACCTTCATGACATTTGAAATGGCCATACTTTATTAAGTGTCTGCCGGAAGCTCGCTTTTCACGCATATGTTTAATTCTATAGCACGCGAATTAATGTTTTTCATGTTTTTGCACTCTCACCCATTCGAGAATTACGTGTGCGAATTGATATAAGTAAAATGTATCACTATCACTTTATATAAAGAACAAAATCTCTTATAAATGTCTGCGTTTCGATTTTGGTTCGACGAAGCTTTAGGGCCATCAGCCGTCGCCGCTCTTTCTGGTAATACATCGCTCCGACGGCGGCGGCGCGGCTAAGCACGATGCGAATGGAAAACGCAATAAATAAGAATTCGCGCTCATATAATGACGTCACAAAGGAATTCTCTTAAGCGATTCGCACGCACCCGGTTACGGCTGCACGAAAACGTGTTTTATCCAAACGCATACATACATACATAAAGATATATATAGTATATAAACGAGGCATAAAAATGTGTTCTCTCTGTGCCTTTACTTTTTATTTCATTCTTTTCTATATGTATATGTAAGCTAAGGTGTCAGTATATTCGTGTAGACATTATATATGTATGCGTTTATACGAGTGAGAATACGAACGATAAATACTTTTACTTTTCGATTCGTGCAAATCCAGAACTTTGCACACACACACACGCACGCACACGATGATAACAAAACGTATAGCCCTGCAATACAAAATGCGCACATCGCATTGGAATTCGCTCGCATGATGATTTCAAATGCTATATAGGCACGCGCGTGCGAACGGCTAAATCGAGTCCGGAATGTGTGCGCCTTTGCCTGTGCGCGCGCTAACGCGTTTACGTCGATGTACGATTTATGTATAAAAATGTTCTCTCGTTGCAAAACATCACACTTTATTTTATGTATATTCAACCCAAACTGCCGCTACGCTGCGCTGCCATCGCAAAAAGAAAACGCCTGTCAAAAACGCACGCAGTCTGCTTTTTATGCACGTGTGCGAATGATTTTTTTTTTGCGTGTAGCGTTTCAGAATAATTTTCCGCACATGATTTTCGAAGCTAGTGAGGTCGAGTTCGAGCCAACATTTTTGAATCTGGTCCAAAAGTCCCGCAGTGCTGACCTTCTGCTCTGATGCGCGGGATACTCGCCCATTTGCGTGCTGCTGCTGGTGCTGCTGTTGGTGGTGGTTCCAAAACATATTTTATAAACGCAGCCAGAGCGACGAGCGGGGAACGGACGGCCGGCGGGATGATAGTACATATTATTCTCATTTGTTTTGCGACGGACGTGAGTTTAACAGTGTGTGTGTATGTGGATGTGTCTGTGTGGCTGTATTTGCCTTTAGATACGTAAAACATGAGCTTAACGCAGACTGGATGTCTACGCAAGAATTGTTTTTGGCTCGGACGCAAGTGGCGCACCATAACAATGTGGCCTCGTCCTGTTTGGCGTTCACATGCTATTACAACTTATGTATTGTATTCAAATAATTCTATATTTCCGGTTTTTGGCGAGGCCGCAACCGGTTTTCTGGGCATATTCCTATTATTTTTTTTATTTATACCTGCATTTATAGAACTGCGGAACAATCGATTTGATAATTATTAAATAAATAAGACATGGCAATAGCAATTTTTATTGTGCCAAGGATTTTGAAAGTGATTTTACATTTTGTTAAATATGATACTTAAATAAAAAAGAGATCCATACGTAAAATAAAGTAAAAAGCATTTAATCTAAAGACATGTTACATAAAATGTTCCAATCTATAAGAGTTATTCTTAAAGATTCTTAATCTACAAGAGTTATTCTTAAAAATCCATCAAGTTCACTGTGGTTTACACCAGCCGTTGAATTGGCAATTAGTGAAAGAG
>JAAAKO020042860.1:0-11934 GCA_010015015.2 Bolitophila cinerea
TCATAAAGATGTGGCGACAGTGACATTTCTTTGTCATATAGTTGGCTCACAATTCATCATCTGAAAATTGCAACTGGTGCTTGTAACATATGTGCCTAATGCTTGTGATTTAATATGTTTGGCGGATATGTCTTGGCTCAATACTCTGCTCGTCTTATTAGACCAAAGCTAAGAAATAAGTATTTTACATTATATTTGTTATTTTATAGTAAGACCGTTACAATTTCTAAACAGAACTTGTATTTACATACCATTGGTAACATTTTATGTCATTCAAACATAGGTGTATAACGTGAAATCAACAAGAGAACGTTCAATAAAGCGTAAAAGTTTCATTGTTTTCCTAATTAAACATGTAATAGTGCTTCAAAATCGTGTAAAATAAGTTATATGTTGATGCTTCAATCTTTTTTATATTAAAAAAATTTTTTTTTTGAGATTTGTGACAATAATATAAATATAATTTTAGAATGAGTAATCGAAGAGATTGGTCGCCAACCACAGTTAGCCAAATTGCAGGCATGTTGAAAGCTAAGAACAGGATCCAAAATCATATAGCTGATATTTTAAGAGTCTCTCGAAGTTCTTTGCAGAATATTAAAAGAAAAATGGTTCTTGGGGATGATTTAAAAGCCAAACGCATAGGTGCGTGTGGTCGTCCTCAAATAACTTCTAAGAGAACTTACAGAAAAATTCAAGATAAATGCATTCGAAATCGGAAAATACCTTTAAATTTAAATGTTTCTGAAGCAGGAATATAAATATCTGTTATAAAAATCCAACGAAGGTTAGTTGAAGAAGGCCTTATAGCAAAGACCAACACGCAACCCTATACTCACACAGCCATGATTGCAAAACATTATAGAGGGATCCAAAAGTAGAAGAATTTCACAAGTGATTATTGGAAAAAAGTAATTTAATAATAATATGTTATTAAAACTTCAAATTTGACTAAAATGTGTATAATTATTCTCATTATTTTAAATATTTTACAGGACAATTTTTCATATAAATCTGTTTTTCAACTAGTGTTTGAAAATCTCAGCTTGTGAAGCGCTGATCGAATGAGAAATACAAGAATGATTGTATTGTTCCAACAATTAAACACCCTCCTTTGGTTATGGTATGGTCAGTTATCAGTATGAAAGGTCCAGGGCCCTTGTAAATTGTGGATGGAACAATGAGTTCTGAACAATAAATTGTTTAAAAACCGTGAAAAGCCAATTTTTTGCACGATGTTGCCCCGTACAACCGTGCAAAGCGATTATAATTATTATAAAAAAAGAAAAAAACACCGTTCTTGATTTGCTGGAAAATTCTCCAGATATGAATCCTCTAGAGAATGTTTGGAACTTCATGAAAACTTAACTTTGTAAACACTCTCCTACAAACAAGCAAGAGCTGATTCATAAACTTAATGACACTTGGCAACATAACGTAGAGATTATTAGAAAAATCGAGAATTGTATATAGATATGTTAGCATGCCTCGTAGCATAAAAGCTGTGTTGGCTACTCAAGGTGGCCATACAAAATACTGATTTCTGTCAAAAATTGAGTTTCATTAAAAAAGGCTTCAGTACAATTTAAAACACTTTTTTTTTGATAAAACTTAACAAATTATTTATGCTCTCTCATAATATAAAAAAATGTTAAAAAATGATGACGTATTGTAGTTAAAACGGCGAAAAAAGAGTTTTCAGATTTGATCTAATAATATGGTCAGGGTCTGTATATCGAGACCTATCAAACTAAGGTCATATTTACATTTTCTGGTCAGTCATGATGTGGTTATCGCATCTTTCCTGTCCTGTCCGATAATGTCGACTTACAGGACAGCCTTTATTTATTTTGAAACGGTAAAAAATTTGTGTGAACATTTGAAACAAAATTATCCAATCCTTTTTAAGGATTTTTTTGATATAGATTTAGTTTATAATTATTTTGGAAAAAAACCTCACCAATTTGGTTTTAAAAAAATTTCTACGTTGTATTTAAGCGAAGCCATTTTGTCAAAAAAATATTTTTAGTTTTTTTATTTCATTAAGATACATACTATCTTGGGTTTTATATGTTAATTTAAGTAGTAAATTCCTTTAAAAAGTAATAATTTTGTTTTATTAAAATGAGAAACGCTCTAATTGAACCGCACTTTGATAGTTTTATGCTAATTAAATCTTAGATTGGCAAATACCACCTTGCCCCTCAAATGGCGCCTTTAAGTACAATCGCTATGATTTTGTAATTGTAGAAGATAAAATAGTTACTAATATCCTTCAAATCGTCATGCAAAATGCTTTATATTTTATTTTGCATAATCTCATTAGTTTTCTTATGACACCGCAACACATCAATTCAATTTCATTAAATTCGGCTCACACCAACCATCAATTTATTCATAATATAAAACATTAATCGCTTTATATTATATAAACACACACACATACATACACAGAATGCACAATTCAAGCCCTCGCTTTGTATGTATAGTGTGTATATATTTATGCACCCTCAAAACAAATATACGACCCATACGGAAATAAAATTCACATTTTAAATGCACATCACACAAGCAATAGTGGTGGTGGTGGTGGTGCTGATGATGGTATATACGAATTGTGGTGGTAGAGGTAGTGGTGGTGGCGGAGTGTGTATGGAATACGCTCGCATGTGCTCCCGGTTATAGTGCGGTATAGAGAAATAATAAAATCACAGCTCATTCTATACAAAATGCTCCCGCCTCGACTTGTGCAAATGTATACATTTCGTATAATAGTACATTTGTATATAAATATAGTATACCTAACTATATAAAATTCAGAATATAGTTTTCATTAGACACGCGTACGCGCGCCCTCTATTTGCACAGGAAAAGTGCACGGATTAGGGTTGTAATATCAAGAAATTTGGTTGTGCGCTAGCTCGGGCACGGGGGGCTTGTGCTTGTTATATGCGGTGCCCGGATTCCTTGTCTCCATTATCTTATTTCGTTTTATTAACCTCGTAAACTAAGGGTCAATTTCCTCGATTTTATCGTTAACTCTGTTGTTCGTCACTTGGTTGAGGGTATAACACTAATAAAGTAAGTGAGCTCTTACAAGAATACGCGTGCGCTTTATGAGGACGAGATTTACCGGAGAGACTTGAAGGTGCATGGCTGGTTTTTAATTGCATAATGAGCTAGTTTTGGAATGGGATGATTTTTGTTTCAAATAAAATGGACTTAAGATAACATTGTCAACATAATCTGAACAAACCGGTTCGGGCAACCTTTCCGAAAGTTGTGAGGCCAAATTTCTAGTGAGGTGACATAATGTCCACGGAAATGGACATTTTGTCACTATCAAACAGGCATAAGGTCCATTAACGTTATGTCCGTTTAGCAAATGTCCACATAAAAACGACATAACGTCTAAATGAACACTTGGACATTATTTCTGGACTTGGATATAATGCCCATTTGGAAATTTGGTCGTATATTCTATAAAAATTCAATAGTCTTTAAAATTGTGTCAATGAGGGGTCGTTGAAAATTTCGAATATTCTATATAATATCAATTATTTCTAAAATTGTCAGAATGAGATATTTTTGTAAAAACTCTTTTGATATTATCGTTTTAGCTGCATATCTATAAATGTATAAGATTTCAATATGATAAAAGACGTATTACGGAATTTCCCTTTTTTCGAATTTTGACATTTTTGCATGGTCGTTGAAAATTTCGTATATTCTATAAAAATTCAATCGTCTCTAAAATTTTCCCAATGAGATATTTTTGTAAAATCTTTTTTGATATTATCGTTTTAGGTGCTTATTTATATATGTGTATATTTATTTTGTAAATATTATATTATATTAATAGTAAATAATTAAAAACAAATTTCTGGCTTCTTTTTAATAATTAAACAGTATTATTTATTTTTATATAAGAACTGTAAGATTCAAAATTAAATAAATAATAAAATAATAATAATATTACCGTATAGTCATCCTCAAGTTTATTTTATAAATTATTTGAGCAGAAAATCGTGAAAGAATAGTTAAAATAAATAATTTCGAAAAATTACGATATATATATATATAAATATGTATGTATAATTAGATGTTTATTGATACTCATTCGTTCTTATATTGTATATTTTATATATTTAAAAAGAAAAGTCAATCCCAGAGACATTCTCCATTTTGGTATACTGCTTTCGTGTATGTCTTACCCCTTTCGAAATTTATTAAATTTTGTTTATATAAATCTGTATACATTATGTACTGGAATCACAGCTCATAAATTGTTTGTGTACACAATATATAATATAATATATTCAGTATATATAAATATTATATAATATATGTATTTATATATATAGTATAACTGGGTATATATTATATATTCAAGAAAGGCAAAAGAGAAATTTTGATTCAAAATATCTAGACACAAAGTACATACTAAAATAAATGAAAATAGGCAAAAGGGTCGTATACATACTTAAACATAGCGCTTTGTTCACGTAGTAGTAGTACTATATTATAAATAGATACGTAGAGTTATATTATAAATATACTATAATATATAAATTGTACGAGTGCTGTGTTTATAAACAAAACATATATTATACAGATACACACAAATTTCTAGCGCAAGCGTGTGTGTGTGTGGGTGGGTTTCTATTTCCAAGCGCGGAGTGTGGGATTGGGGAAGGTGCGGGATGTTTGCCGTTGCGATGGCATAAATAAAGTATTCAAAACGTATACAACTCCATCGCTCGTACGCAGGGTGGCTCCGCCAACGGGGTGCGGGGGTTGTTGCGGGGCTCCAGCTATTTGGAATATAATTGTTGTGGAACATTTTACATTCAGAATTCATAATTGGCTTTCAAAGTTTTGATTTGAATATTTATGACATGGCCGACTCACTAATTAAGGATTTAATGTTGATGTATAGTGGGAGCTTACGCATTTTGGTGAGCCACCGCGTACCACGCAGCGTCGCGTCGCACCCGCAACCCGCAACCCGCACCCGAACGGAATTAATTATAATTTATAAGCGTATATATATACAATTCATACAATATATATGTATATAAACAGAAACTCGCGGTATTATTTAGAATGGCTCTGTAAGCCGTTTTGCGCCGTTTAGGCAATTCGGTATAGTCAAATAAATGTTAAATTTATTATAAAAGTTCCATCAAAAACATAAAAACCATCGCAGCATCTAAAGATTCACGGAAAAGTCAACCAAAAACTATTACAGAAGTCAACTAAAGATTGTTTTTTCTGTAGCACAAAGTTAATTGTATTTTATCGTGTGTTCGTACTGTATGAATGATGACTGAATGTGAAACACCCCCGGGGAGAGAGAAAGAATATATTTGCCTTGTATACAAATCATTAATCAACAAAGATGAATGTCATTGTTAGACGGAATATTACTGTATGTGTGTACACAATAGAAAAAAATATGATATAAATAAAATATAATAATGTGGATATCATGAATTTGGACTGAGAATGATGATGATGAAATTAAAATAAGAATATATTGTCTGAATAAATATATAAATATATATGATTAAAGATATGTTAAACGGTTCAACATTTTTAAAATATTATTTAAACAGGGGTTTCAAAACAAGTAAAACGTGACAGGTAATACATAAACATAAATCGTCCGACCAAACGTAAAACCATCAAGGCAGATTCTGAGTTTAAAAAAATCTTAACAGCTGTTTAAGAACCGTTGGAAACGATAAGAAGATAAGAATTATTTAAAAAATTTTAAATTATATCAATCATCAAAAAAATCATTTTATACATTTACAATTACAAAATAAATATAAATGGTAATATTAGAGCTTTTAAATGTGGAAAATATATTTCAAGTTGTGTGGATTACACCCACTGCATTAAGAATTATAATGATATATAAAATATTAAATTTAACCTAATCACGGTGCTATAAATAAATATAATGTGCAAGTATAACTAGTTTTTGTGGAAATTCTAAAATTATAGATAAAAAACCCACAATGTTTTGAAATCATTACATGAACAATGGCAAATAGTATTTTAGTTTTGATTTTTATTGTATTATTACTTATTTAAACACACTGTAACACAAAAAAAATTAAAAAGGACGATTTTAAACTTTAAACTCCTCCACCCTAATTGTCCTTTGCAAAACACAAAAAATAGCCAAAAGATAGCTCTGCAGTAAGTTGAAGAAATCTGTTTGCGTGTCACACAATCTTAAGATTGTAATTTTTACAGGGACACGAAGACTATACTACAAGATATTTCCAGAGTCATTCCTGTCCGGCTAAGCCTAGGTGACATTCTCCGCGGGGACATTTTATCGCTCCACTGTTTTTTGCCCGACGACCCCGTTTGGAGTACACTCGGGTGCAGCCGCCGATTCTAATCATCCGTCCAACCAATCCACCGCCCAATGTCAATCGGCAGTGTCTAAATTGCATTGGCTAGTCGTCATGCCAGCGCACAATGGTTGAAATTACAATCTAGCAGCTCAAAAGGTTTAAAATTCGTGTTTTATATTTAGTAAAAGTAATAACTAAAATAATAGCTGTATAAATGACAATCTAATAACAAATAAAAAAAACTTTATTTTTTTCACATGCGAGGCGCAGTAGCTGCCAGAATGTTTGCGATCTTATCACATGCAAAAGTAGCTGCATTTGAGTCAGTCGTAATCCAAACTTTAAAGAGTGACATTCGTAACATTTTAATGTAGAAATTCTTTTGGAAAAACTAATGTTTCGACCATTTATTATGTTTAAGCTCTTTTTTATGGATCAGGATTGACAATATTGGTTCATATTCTAATAAAAAACGTTTTTGAACCACCCAGAATGAAGACTAAAATAAGATTTCTTTTATACTAATTCTTATTTTATTTGTGATTTGATTATAATAAAAATGAAATGTAATATTTAAAATATCCTTTTTTCTATTATGTAAACAAGTTATTAAATATTGATAATCATTCATATCTTTTTATACATTCAGATTCAATATCTAGCTGTTTTAATGTAAAGATACTTGATTTGAGTTCATAATATATGTATTTTGAATAAATATAATTTAAAATGTACAATTTAAAAATCTATAATTTTGCTCGGCTAGATTGGAATTTTTACCACTGTGCAGCAGAGAAACGTCAGAAAAAAGAGTATTGTCGTGGAAATTATGTAAGAAAAGAATGCATAAAAAACATTGTGAGCGAAAACAGGGTTTCGAAATAACAGCTGTTAAAGTAAATACATAACAAAGCACACAAGGAAATAAATGAATATAATCGATCAATCGATACACAAACTTTGTAACCATGACCTGTAGCAGTTGCGGAGAAATTGAATCTTCAGTTCATTTTCATTCCGAAGCCCCGCACTAAGTCCTCCAAGATGGATTGTGTTTCACTTACACCAGATTTCCCGTGATAAACACCCCTCTTGGGAAGATCGTAGAGTTTACTAAAAAATCGGGCAGATTCTCGAATTGTGGTACCGTCTCTATGAAACGGGTTATAGTACAATTGGGACCTATATATATATCTGGTGGCCTACGTGCTGGACTAGTCTTTGTGAGACAGTCCCCCATTCCTCACCATTTTAAAAAAAATTCTGAGCTTCTACTCCTTTCCATTACCTGTTATAAAATATTTTTCTTTTAATACTAGTTGTTTAACAAGGCATCCTTTTTGTCGTAAATATATTTCTAATTACATTTCCTAATAAGGAAAAACTGCCATACATCCCTAAAAAGGCTCCGCTGTAATCCGCCTGTAATGTAAATCAATCATTTATTTTGATTCATCTATTTTTCTACCACTGCAAATTGTTGATTCGATCTCATACTTTTTACCACATAAAACTTAAGATACTATTAGACGGGCATTATTTTGTGGAACTGCAAAGTCGCTCTGAATTATCCAAAATCGTATGAACGAACTTCATACTTTGAAATGGAAGACAATTATATAATTATATTTATTTCAGTTATTAGATTACATATGTAAAACACAAACCAACATTCTAATAGAATACTGTTTCAATTTAATCAGAGTTATCTCCTTTAAAATGAGCTTCTATAGCACTACCTCTGTCAATGACCGTCATTTCATTTTAATATCTGCAATTAAGGAATCAATACTCAAGGACGTCTCAAACTTCGAGGATCCCGCCCTCGCACAAATCTATCTATTTATCCTGTAAAATAAATGTATGACCAAACAAAAAAAGCTGAAGTGGGACTTTCTAATTATTTATCGTTGGTTATTCAATTAATTCGTATTATAGTCGATAGCAGTGATACTTTCTATGTCCACAGTAATTTGTTTATTTGGTAATATGACAAAATTTTTAAAAGATGACGAAGTTGACTGTTCACAATTACTCATTGGTGGAAATGTTTGCACTTATCTAGTTTGTAATTTAAAACCACTAATTAAATTTCGATTTTTTTCCAAATATTTTAATTATAAAATTCGCAATCAATTTCTAACACAATTCTTATATAATGCTAAATCTTAGCACCTTTACACTTTCTAAATGTTCTATTTAGTGCTAGACGGTTAGCACTAAATAGTATATGTACATTCTGAAAACGTGCTTAAAATTAGAATTATATTGTCTTTTTTTTTTCAGAATATAAAACAGTTCTAATATAATTTTAAATCCTAGTAAGTTTGCACTTTTTTGGATCGAAGCTCAATTTAGTGCTACAATCAGCACAATATAATGCTAAATATTTAAAGCATTATATTAATGCCCATATAATGCTGCAAAATACGCCTAATGCTATTTAAATCTTTATTTAGTGCAATTCGATATCGTGCTAATTGTTTGTTGGGGCGTAGTTATCCGGAATAAGACCTATTATGTCAGTAGAGATTTTTTTATATTCTTATTAACATAAAAAAAATGTTTCTAATTAACATAATATAGCTGTGACAAACATTGCCACATCTGCGTAGTTGTCCTAGCTCTGATGTTTTTAACAGAGGAGTTGGGGAATGGGCCCAAACAAGTCTATTAGCATTATTACGTCGGAATCAACCAAAATCAGAAAATCATGTTTTTAACACACTAGGTTCCTATATTTATTCCAAGAGCACTATTCTCAAATCGATCTGATTTATTTAGGTATACCTCTAAAGCTACACTTTAGGTTTGATATCAAACTAATAGTATTCTTAAAAATTAAATACCAAAATGTTGGTGCAATTTTTGAACCTAAATTTAGGTGTGCCATAAAGCACAACATCCAACATTATTTGCGGTACGATAGTTTCGGCGCTTTCCATTATTTTCAAGTGACATAACGTCACGACAAAAACCTTCCATGTATTTCATATTATTTCGTTCCGAAATATATAGGTATTTATATTTATGTCAGTTAAAGACACATTATATGTTCATCACAAAAATTTTAATGGCTATGAAAATGTTCAATTTAGTCATAATATAATAATCCTAAAAATTACACGGTTATTTGTATATATTATATAAAACAATAAAAAACAAACAAACAAAAAACAAGCAAAAATACGGATAAAGTTAATAAAGTTATTTTTTTATGTTAAAAACTTAAATAATTATCCTGGGGACATTTTATTTATTTCTTTGTCCTTTTCAGCACGTTTAGTAACATTTTACAGACAATAAATATTTCACAATAAAAACTCAGCTTTAGTATAAAATTTTTAAGGACTTATTTATTAATCGCTGACTTAATATAATACCGATTGTGGCTTAAGGTTATCTCAACCAGTACTTTGATAATGAAAAAATGTATGCTGAATCCTTGGCTGTTTTCGTTTTGGGAAGCGTTCTCATAATAATCCTTAATATTTTATAAATGATTTGAAAATGTAATATGTAAAAAGTTTGTGAGTGATTTTTTTCATTTAAAATATTTTGAGATGCGTTTAAGGTTTTATATTTTTTTTTTATGTTAATGATTACTAAAAATGATTCCGCTTATTTTTTTTCAGTTTGTTATTTCAGTAGTTTTTAAATGGAACTCGGATGTTGATGGTACAAAAGTAACTCTATTCATTTAATATAAACAATTACTTTTTTAAAAGCTTTTATGTTTTTTCTAAAGCACACACATACTCAAACAAAATCAATTGAAGGCGCCCGCGTGTGTGTGTGTAAAGAATGAGACAAAAAATGGATAAATTCTCGACACTACATTATTTGCTCACCCATTTTGTCTGCCACATTACATAAATCTTGGGGCTTGGGGCGCGGGTGGATGCTCTGCGTGTGTATCTTAGAGTAACATATACTTATATACATTGTCGCATTGTATTCATGGATATATACTTATACATACATGCAATAATGTTATGTACATTTACATTGTGTGCGTGTGTGTATGTGTGTGCACTTATACACGACAACCATATATACACATAAAATATACAAGCGCGCTCCAGCGATAAGAAAAATACGGGAAAAAGGACTCAGCTCTCCTGGTGGGGTCGTAAAGGTGCCTTAAGGTAAGCCTGAACACATAAAATGGATCCCAGCTAAGTAACAAACGAAAGTAACTGTGTGTGTATAATATATGTATAAATGTATATGTATATGTATATATAAAAGAAAACGTATTCACACGGGCAGGACACACACACACTGCCACATCCTCTGCACAGGGGTACTATTTATTTTATATACACCAAATTTGTTGTGGGTTTTCTCGGTGTAGATTTTTGTTTCGGGATCTTACTTTGGGGGAGATAGCTGGTTTCAGACATAAACACGGTATTAGTAAAAGTGATTTAATTATGTGGCACCCGCGGTGACATATATATTTTCTTGTGGTTCTGATTGATTGAAGTTTTTTGTGGCAGATTCGGATTTTTTATTTTCTAGAATCTAGAATATAGAAATTCAATATATTTTGTACATTCATATTCAAAACTCAACAAATTCTGAATAAATATAAATATAAGTTTTCTTATTCTTTCACGGAGGGTTTTCTTTCAACGCACTCACAAACACACACACCCAGAGACAGACACACACACTTTGCTTGAATGACTTATAAACATTTTTATTCGATTTAGATGCAAATTTGTGTGCGGTTTTGCATACCATTTGACCGGACACAAAGGATTTGTGGCAGATATATATTTTTCTGAGTAGTTCTTTGGAGATTTCTGTGTGTAAGTGAAGGATATTTTCAATATTATATTATATTGATTCTATGGACCGGATTGCAGTGTAATTTATGGATATACAATGGCATAGTGAAGTGGAGTATTTGAATATTGTTTGGAAATCGATCATTTATTTTAAATTATTTATAGAATAAAATATGAAGTTGCTAAAAATATATTGTCTCAATATTTTTGCGAAATGAAATATGACATAGAAATTAATACGTTTCACAATAAACAAACAAAATGCTCCTAAACAGATTACAGAACAAGCTTAACAAAACCTACCAAATTTTCAGTCCTTTTTAAGCAAACCGATAAACTAGCAAAGATGCTCCACTTTTTATGCTAAAATTAAGAATAGAAAGCCAAACAAAAATTTAAATAATATTTATAAAAAAATGGAGTTACAAAATATTTAAATATATATTTTTGAAAATAAATTTAAATTTGTTATTCAAATATACTGATAAAAAAAATTGCATCCATTTTTGTCTACTTTTTCAACTTAAAGTAATACAAACTGGGTTTTTTTAAAGTAGCCGCACAGCTTAAAATTACTTTTATTTAAAAAAAAAACACTTAGTATATATGACAGACGATAGATTTTCCGACATTTTTTTTAACACACTTCCACTTATCTGATTCTAATAAACTTAGTACATAGAGCCAGATTTGTCGGCTTGCCACCACACAGCCCGACTAACGATTTAGCCCAGAATACATATAATATATATATTATAACATCT
>JAAAKO020042871.1:0-11934 GCA_010015015.2 Bolitophila cinerea
ACTGTCTAAAAGACTGTCTAAAAGACTGTCTAAAAGACTGTCTAAAAGACTGTCTAAAAGACTGTCTAAAAGACTGTTTAAAAGACTGTCTAAAAGACTTTAGTTTTGTAACATGTTTGAGACCTGATCATTTACACATAACGGCGACGCCACTTTTGGAAACTTTTTAAGAATTGTCGCCAAAAGTCTCTTTTGAAATTTTAAGGCCAAATAATTAAAATGCGCTTGGAATGTTACTGCTATATGACTATTTTAGGAAATTACAAAATTACAAATATGTATAAAAAGTCGCCATAGTATGCCATAGAAATTTGTGGGGCAGTTTTTAAAAAAATATAATTATTTCTAAAATATTGAACTTGGCTTTTTGGCAAGAAGATTTGACTGTGGAACATACTGGGATAGATTGTTATATACAATCTTTTTGAGCATGCTTTACTTACATGCTTTAATAGACCTAAATATGTTTTGTTTGTTTCCTATGATAATTTAAACACCTGTTTTGCAGATACTTTTTCAGTGTTGTTATTTTCAGAGTTATGAATATTCACTTTTGCGATTTTAAGAATTGTGTGTTTTCAAAGTTATCGGCGCCTAATGTGAAATAATGTTTTTAAAATGTATTCTCGGGCATACATATTTATGATCACAAAATCCATCGATAATTATAAAAGGGTAACACAAATCATGATTTTAAAAAAAATATTGTGCCAAAAATATAAATGAAAATACAATAAACATAAACTTAATAATGTTTGACGGGTTGGGCACCATGTGAAAAAGCCAAAAAGTAAAAACGACATTTCAAAATCATAGTGATATCGGTGATTTAAGGGAGAGAGTGGTCGAAGATCCAATAAAAATCGATGATCGTCTTTTCTTACAAATTTCTCTGGTAAATAAATTTCTTATTCCATATTTTCAATATATTCTTTGGTAAAATTCTAATTGCGAGCATTTTGTTGGCTCCTCTAAATAAAGGCATTTTCCGGGAGATCTCCCGGATTTCAGTGGAACTTTCCCATTTTTTCTCTTTGATTTCAGGGGGATTTCCCTGGGATAGTATCGGGTTTTCACCGGTATGTATCACGCAATTTCTTGGGAAAAAATCCCCGGGAAATCGCGTGGGAATTCAGGGGTAATCCGGGGGAAATCTTGAGAAATATCCCGAGAATATACCGGAGAAATCCCGGGAATATCTCACAGTCACATTTCTTTCCGGGAAACAGAAAATCAACAAAAAATAATTAGGAATCGGTAACCTGGAAATTCAGAAAAATCCTGGAAAATCTCGGAAAATTCATGGAAATCCTGCGCAACAAATATTGTGAAATCTCCTGAAATAATTATTTATTGTAATATGCTTAGAATGCCATTTTTTAATTTTTTGTTTTTATTTACACGGGAATTTCGAGGGATTTATCAAGATTTGTCGTTAGAAAATAACAGGGAAATCCTGGGAAAAACCCATTAAAATCGCGGGGTAATCCTAGGAAAATATAGGGGAAATCTGGGGAAATTTCGGTAGAATCCCGGGGAAAACCTTAGGGAATCCCGAAGAAATGCCGTGGTAATTGCGGGAAAATCTCGTTGAAATAATGAAACTATAGTCTCTTATAGATTTAAACAAAAAACTTTAAATTGGAACCGGCTAATTATAGCAGGAGAAAATATTTAGTCTGACTGAGATTTAACCGGGTTCCTCCCGATCAAAGTCAACCGAGTTGTTTGTCTCGCCGGTAGTTTTTAATTATCATGATAAAATAATTATATTTTATTATATTTTAGTATAGCGCCGACTTTAGGCGACCGTTTTATAAAAAATGGGGTCAGTCGGCCAGCCGGCTAGATAAAGTAAGGAACCAGCGGCCGAAATATATAAAAAAAATCGGCGTCCAGCTGGCACCAGCTATTTCTTATATTACCCTTCATTTTAATTATTTTGCTTTTCATCTAGATGAAAAGTAAATAATTAATTAAAATGAACTAAAACTATCTTTAGAGTTGATCTTCCAATGCAACTTATTTTTGAAGATTCCTTTTCTTATTTGGATCAGTCGATATTTAACGTCCATCAGGCTCTAAATTCACTCTATACGCTGTCGGCGAAAACTGTTCTTCCAATTGAGCCACCATTGCTACCTGCAGATTTATCACTTCGAAATGAATGGTTTTTCATCTCTCCTAGCTAATTAGCCACATATTCTATGTTATATTTCCATCGAACAAGAACTCGCAAAACTGCAATTAAACGTAATTCTGCCGGCTGGCGCATATGTACAGTCATAAATAATATCTTTGCGCCAATCAGTTGGCTTAAATCTATGCAAATTGTTTTACAATGTATCCCGGCCAGGCATCTTAGTTTATGTGTGTGTGTGTGTGCGTCTGTTCTTGTACTCCAACACTGGCGAAGACAAAAAGCCCAAGTACCAATCGCTCCTCGGCTGACGTTATATAGATTCGCAAAACAAAGTGTGCAGTCGCCTATTAATTTGTATATATGCCTCGTATATTATGCATGAATTTATACTTGCATATATTTATATATTGTATATACTATATAATATTATATATATACACATAAATAGCATTCCGTAGAAAGACTTCAATGAGAGAAAAACCCGGAAATCGCACACTCTCGGGTGCTCAGGCGGTCGGGCGCTCGAGCGCTGCGCAAATTCTGAATGCGCACACAGAAATAAATATCAGCGTGCCCCTAGAATACATAAAGTTATTGCATAAATGTAAGATAACACTTTTCTCGTCGCGGTTAATTGGAACCTCTGCCAGCGAGCCCGCGTTCTCTGGTTTAGAAAAAAAAAACGGGCAGACCATATACGATCGTGAGTGTGCATACGTTAGATGTTCTACTATAATAGTATATTTATTTCTATATAACATATGTACTATGTGTGTGGTAGAATGTATATAGATACGTGGCATTCAAGATCACTAGCTTCAGCCTATATTATTATTTGCGTATGCGCGAGCGTCTCTCGGCGTGTGCATCCCAGTGCCATGCAAACGCAGTTCGCGATCTCTGTACACAATGTACACATGCACTTAGCGTACATAGAAAATACCCGAGGAGTTCAATTCCAGCTGCATTAGAATGCAGATAGGAGAAGTGCCATAAAACTTGTGATGAGAGTGCGAAGCAAGTTCGTCGCAGTTGTGCACGTTTTGCTTGTCTTTTGATGTTTCATCGTGCGTGTTAAAGCATGCGTGTTAAGACGCAGCCATAATACTTAATTAAATGCCAGCTACAATTGTAGAATTCAACGAGACTTTGTTGCTAGCCGTAATTTCATAACGTAAAGCTATAAAGTAGCATATTAATATCACTTAGAATTTAACGATGTCATTAAAGGCAATTATTCGTGCTTGTTGGAAAGATGTTTATTGTTTATTATGTCACAGGAGTATTGAAGAAAATATTATAACCGCACGCAATTATTAGCTTGACGGAAAGAGTTTCAGCTGACATATAAATACCGACATTCAAGTTTGACCAGCGCCATCTATGCGAATACAAGTAAACTAAATTACAAGGGTATACAAGGCGATTTTAGTTTTGTTTTTTTTTAAACATTTATTGGACAAATATAATGAGCTTAGAGCTCGTGTATATATAACATTATTGTATTTTTTGGCTTATATAATAGGGTAAAAAATAGTGTAAAAAAGTTAATTATATTATTTAATACTAGTGGCGATATAATAGCTTGGCAGATTTAGATGAAGCCGTGCTGACTATGTCAGATAACCATTTCTTTGAAGTGTATCTGCCTAAACCTTGAAAAGAAAAAAGATATAAAATAAAATATAAAAAAGAACATTTATAAACATAAATAAATAATTTAAAACACTTAACAAACAAATGTTTAGGGATTACACATTTATAAATTATAAGTTATAAAGCTCAGATCTATAAAGTTTTAGTCTAGTTTTAAACGCATTTTTGTTTTTAATGTTCTTATATTTTCATGGTTTTTATTGTATAGTTTTATAGATGTGTATATTTTTATCTTTTTTAGTTTTGAAAGCTGAGCTTTTTGCTTCAGATTTTTGGTATATTGCTAGTGGGACTGAGATTAAACTGGTTTTAAAGGCATTAAAAGAAATTATGTACACTCTAAAATAGCAAATAATGGGAAAAACCCTACAAAAAATACTTTATGCCTGATGGGACTATTTTAGGACGATTTTACGACGAGCTGAGTTTTGACCCATCTCCGCTAAAGGAATAACGCTACAAACATTGCAAGTTTTAGATATTGACATGTAAGCCAAATCTCTGACGAAGAAATGTCACTGTCGCCATCTCTTCGTGAATTGATCTGTAGTGAACCTTACAGCCAAAGTCTTCTTTGCACTAAATATGTAAGAATAACAAATAACAAAAAAACATATATATTTTTAAATCATGATTTTTAATACATTTTTAAAAGTTAAATTATAAATTATTGGTTTTTGCTAGTCTTTTGCTTGTTTTTTAGCTTACATTTTAATATTTTTTTTGTTTAAAAATAAACTAGCAATATACTAGTATAAAACAAGCAATTCACTACTTTCTTTCCATTCTCTTGAAGGTTATATGGTAAATATACTGTTTAAGTGGCTTTAAGGGACAAATAAGTATTGTTGCAAATACCCGTCTCGTTTAGGAACCGGGTATCCGGGTTCAATAGGACCCGGGTACCCGGTTCTAAACCGGAAACCCGATTTTGGACCCGAAAAATGTCTGTGGACCCGAAAAACGGGTATTAAATGAATTTCGGGTCCAGATCCGATATTCGAGTCTCTCTATGTGTTGTATGGGAACTTGTATGAGGAAAATAAAATATTTTGAATATATTATTAATTTTAATGATTTTTAAATTTGTGTTCAAATATTTAAAAATGTTAAAAACAGACTGTTATAATATTTGTGTATTTTAAAAAGTTTTATTCAATATATTTTCAGAGCATTTACCCATTTTGCAGTTCTTTTATATGAATTATATTGAATAGTTTGCTTGAAACTCTGAAAATGTACTAGATGACGCTCTTTAAAATCCACAAATATTATAACCATTCTTAACTTCCATCCTTTTAAAATACATTTTTTTTTGTAAAATAATATGAATAATAAAAGAAGATAATTTTGAAAAAAAAATTTAAGGAATATATTTGATCACAAATCTAAAAATCATTAAATAATTTCAAAATATTCTTATTTTCTTATACAAGTTCTCTTAAAAATATAGACACTTGAATATTGGATTTGGACCCGAATTTCATTTAATGCCCGATTTTCATGTCTGGACCCGTGTTGTGGGTCCAGACCCGTTTTTTTTTGGTACAAACCTGTTTTCAGGTTCAGACCCGTTTTTCGGGTCCAGACACGTTTTTTGGACGGTAGTTAGGGTAATTTTAAGGGAATTGGACTTGTTACCCTCCTTTTTATATGATTTTAATCAACTGTAGAATAGCTAAGATAAAATATCACTATAGCTTATTAAAAGTAAATTGTAAAATGTGATATTACAGATTGAAGAAAAGGATTTTTGATAATATTAATAGCTAAATATAAAAAGCAAAATTTTAAAAAAGTTTATTTTGATTTTATTTAATGCAAACGATTGTACTTATTCAGTCAAATCTATAAATATATATATTTTATTATATAAAAGCATTTTATTATTGAAATAAAAACCACATTTTTACACCGTCCGTACTGAGGCTTGATCTGCGCCATTGAGTTCCGTGTTTTCGAGGTCGGTAGCCTTACGTTCTGAGCTATAGAAGCTTCAATGATATATCAAGCTTTTTCATTGATTAAAACAAGTTTCACTTGTATGTAGTAAAATGTAAATAAAAGCTATCCTTCTTCTGGTTACTTGGGTATTCATTATTTTATTATCTGTTATTCTTAGAAATTTAGTGCAGAGAAGACTTTGGCAGTAATTTTTCAGTTTCAGTTTCATCCCAATCCCACCACCCATTTGTCAAAAAAACTTGAATATTTAGGAAAGAAGTCAAATATTTTTGGAAGGGTTCTTCCTAAAGACCCAATAAAACAAAGTTTCTTCAACATTCCACCAGCCATATGCCAAACAAGTTATTGGAAATGTTTTGGGAGAAAGTCATATTTTCCAGGAAGGGATCCTCTTTAATACCCGCTAAAACAAAGTGTCATCCCAATGCCAAAAAGCCTGATGGGAATATTTTTGGAGTTAGTCCTATTTTTAGAAAAGGTCACTCCCGAATACAACTTTAAACGAAGTTTCTTCCCACTCCCACCAGCCATGTTTCTCGATGATTTTTTTTCGATGAAATATTTTTACAATAGCAATTTATAAAAATCATTACTACCACATTTTATAGTGTGTGTTGGTGTTTTATTTATTGTTTCAAAGTGTTTATATGTAAATTGTTTAATCTGAATAATTCACGATTTTTTCAGAGAGTTTTACAATTTAAATATTGATTTATTTTTATGACCAAATAATATCTAAAAGACAAAATATGACCAAATATGACCAATTACGACCTAAAAAGTATGGCTCCTTTCT
Organism: Bolitophila cinerea; assembly: GCA_010015015.2. Classification (NCBI taxonomy): domain Eukaryota; kingdom Metazoa; phylum Arthropoda; class Insecta; order Diptera; family Mycetophilidae; genus Bolitophila; species Bolitophila cinerea. Next base: position 6,561 of record JAAAKO020042871.1, read on the forward strand.
AAAAATGTGTAGTCTAAATATTGTTTTGGGACTTTTCAAAGAAACACACATTCTTTTAATTGCCCTGTTTACTCTGAAAATGAATACTCTGAAATGAGCGAGTCACACATTTTGTTAATCCACAAATTTAGTTTTTGATGTTTCAGACAAAGTTTTTTCAGAGCTCTGAATATTCAGTGTTGCGAATTTATGAATTGTGCGTTCCAGAGAAATACATTTCCAGTAAGATCGTTTTTAGAGTAACATTTTCAGTGGTATATAACTTTTCAGTGTTTTTAAGTTTAGTTTTAGTTTAGTTTTCAAAGTTATACACATTCAGTATTGAGTGTCTTACGAATTTGAAGTACTCAGAGCAATATTTTCAATGATTTGAATTTAGAGAATACAGATTTTTAAAATTTCAGGTTTTTTATTTATATGATTTTTCATAGTTGCAAAGTTTTAAAGCCGTTAATTCTCAACAACAATCGTAATCGAAGTACAATTTTTGAAATCGATCCAATGAAACTGAAGACATATCCGTAAAACAAAGTCTATCAAAATATTGTTTAGTTAACATACAAAAAAATATTTATATTATTTTTTGACCTCACAAACAATAATGGTTGTAATGGCATTGTGGCATAAAAGTTGATTTAAGAAATTTTGGGGAACGGGCCTAACAAAAAAAAGTTTAACTCCTTTTAATTCTAATACTGTTGAAAAACGCAGAAGGTACATGAAAAAAAACATGACAATATTAACGATTTCAAAAGTGCTGTTATCAATCTGCTCTCTGCTCTGTGATCCTAATCCAGACGATCCACTGGTCCATGAGATTGCCAGAATATACAAAACCGATCGGGAAAGTATACCTAGTTGGCGCGTGAATGGACAAGGAAGTATACTATGTGATGCGTTCCAGTAAATGAATTCGATCCGTCAAGTAATCAATATTGCATTATACTTTATAATAAAAAACATTAAAAAAATCAACTTGAGAAACAACTTGAAGGATAAAACCAAACAAAACCAAACAAAACTAAAAAAACATAAGAGGACAATTTATCAATTTACACTTTGATTGAAGCTAGAACTACACCGGTAAAATAAATAAAATTAAATAACGCTACCACACCGATCGGAGTCCCATAGGACCCTTCAAAGATTGTTTGAGGTGAACATTTATTAACTGTTGTTTTAATTACATATAAAATGTTGAAGGTAGAACAAAACTGCAAAAAAGGTGTGGAGAATTCTTGTCAAGTGCAGATCGAAATGCTCTATACGTTTATCACTGATTTCAATACAATAGATCTCTTTGACTTCCGAATAAACCATTTAATACTATTCACACAAATGCATAATGTAAATGGGTTTGACATTGACATTAAAAATGGGGAAGTTTTAGAGATCTGTATTTTTAATTATGGTCACATGGGCCAACAGATATAAGTTTAATTATTCAAATGTATACAAAAAAATCATTGAAATAATGGGACCATGAGCCTTATGTCGGTTAAAAAGTAACAGAAAGCACATGGGAATTTGATATTTCACCAAATTGCAAATTGGTTCAATAAAATGAAACCTTTAAAAAATGCCCCAAAAAACAGACCTTTATTGACTTTAAAATTTAAGACTAGATTACTGAATGAGATCGAAACTCCTAGCGCTTTTTGATAACAAATGTTTTTTTTTAATTTCAGTGACATAGAAATTCCTGACAATAAGCTTATCCAAAAAAAACACTGTCTTGAAACTACAAATAAAAACATTTATTTGTTTGGATTTCTTTTTTTTTTAAATGGTAGACGAATTTTAAAAATGTTTCAAATGACATTTTTTGAGAAAGATTAAATGAAAAACAAAATCCTAATTTGAAAAAAACTACATAGGTCGAGGAAACACCATTTGTGTGCTCGTTTATGATTTGGATGGTGGCACTCCATAATTTTGATCAAGGTGGTTATTCCAAATTTCACGTTCCAAATAAAAGTACAATTTTTCGTTTAATATGTTGATAGTTGAATAAGTGATCTTCAAATTGTAAAATTCAGAGTATTAGACTGGAATTTTACCAGATCAGAGCGCTTTACGATTTACCAGAGGATCTAAAAAAGTCTGACTCAAGGCATCGGATCCGTGGCTGCCTAATCAGTAATGTGCCCTAGTAATAATCATAATTCTGAAATCAAACGTTCACCTGGCATTAGATATTGCCAAGCTGCTTCTATCAATTCATAACTTATTTAGTCCATACACAACAAGACGTGACTTACTTGGACGTGGCTAACCATTCGACTCCATCGCAAACGGAAAACTGCCTACAGTACTTTGCATTATGCACATTTGCAACCGTACACAGGTGGGTCAACCGCTCGAAAACGATAAATTTAAAATTAATTACATTCAGCTGTAACTCGATTGAGCTCATGACATGCATATATATATTTATATAGATATAGAGGTATACCAAACCAACACGTTACCAGCCAGCTTTTGGATCACAAGATGCATTTACACTGCAGCACGTACGTCGGTATCGAAAACAAGTTATTCATATGCATCATAAAATGCAATCGAGAAACAAATGAATATAACAGCACTGCGATGCAGCCAGCAGGTAAATACTGTTTCTTGTGCGTCGAGCGAGATGTACTCGCTCCAGACTCAAATCCCCAACTGTCAGACGGTATAACTTCATATCCATAATACAGAACTCTGCCCACAAGACAAAACGGCTCTAACCCCGATTCTCTACTATAATTGTATGCGTTTTTTATATATAAACGTATGTTTCAATCCAAGACGCAAATGGTACTCGTAACTTCTGAATAATTAATCGATTATTTAAATATAGCTCTCAGGTAGATAGTATATAATATGTAGGACCAATATACCAACGAAGACTAGCCTAGGCGGCCGGTAAGACGCAACGGCGCGGCGTCGGCTATGGCAGACGCAACAGAATGATCAGATTCATCGCTCAACAGGCTCGCCACACGCGCCAACCGTTTAACATGTTTTTTTTCTTCAAATAGTTATTATGCCTAAATGGATTTTAATTGTTTCTTCGGAAGTGTGAGTGCTAAGTTGATTGATGTGTTGGATGTGACTGTGAGCGATTCAGATTTTTTTTATTGGATTATGAATTATTCAAGAGGTTCTAATATGTGATTTTGTGATATGGTAATTTTTGTTGAAATTATCTGAAGTCGTTTCATTTTTATTAGGTAGCGGAGTTAGAGTGGATATTGTCTGGAGAACAGTACAATTTCTTTATATTTAATTGTTCTTTATTTCTTTTGCATTTATTTTTCCATTTTGATTTATCCTTGATTCGTTATTAATTCATTATTGATTCAATATTTATTCATTCTTTATTCGTTTATTATTTTATTTATTTTATTCATTTATTTATTCTTCATGTATTCTTTAATTATTCTTCATTTATTCTTCAATAATTTTTCATTCATTCTTTATTTATTCTTCATTCATTCTTCATTCATTCTTCATTTATTCTTCATTCATTCTTCATTCGTTCTTAATTCATTTTGCATTAATTCTTTATTCATTTTTAATTCATTCTACATTCGTTCTTCGTTTATTTTTATTCCTTCTTTATTAATTTTTCATTCACTCTAGATTCAATCATCATTGATTATTTATTCATTCCTTTTTGCACTCTACATTCACTCTTCATTCATTCTTCATTCATTCTTTTTTCTTTCTTCATTCATTCTTCATTCATTCTTTATTTATTCTACATTTATTCTTCATTCATTCTTCATTAATTCTTCATTCATTATTCATACATTTTTTAATCATTTTTCACTAAATCTTCATTCATTTTTCAATTCTTCAATTTTTTTGTGACATTTATATATTGCTATAAATTATAGTATAATTTAATATTTATTACCCAATCAATCTTAATTTATTCTTTATTTCTGTCTAATTCTTTCTTGATTACTGCTGCATTGTGATTGCTGCTGCATTCATTCATTGCATAAATTGCATAAATTTCACTGGTCTTCATTTATTTTTGTGCCGAGTATTTTAATAATAAGCTGCCGTGATTTTTTAATGTATTTTAAATAAATTTTATTCAATTTAATACTATTTATATAAAACAAATAATATATTATTATACCTAAAAATATCGAAGAAAAAATAATCAATGAAACCAACTCACGTCATCTGAAAGCTTATTTTACGTGACATACTCGAATGTATTTCGGAACAATCCCTTAAACTACAGCTGAAATCGGCCATCATGTGCGTATCCCAGTATTGTGCTTTGTCTCTGCTATCCCAGAGGCAAAAGAAGCAAGGATATCTAACTTGCTGTCCAAGGAGAAAGTTTTCCATTTAAAAGATCTCGTTGTGTAGAAGGACTCATTTCAAACTGTCAATAAATAGGCGCTAATTATCTTGAAACTATTTATAAAGACACATTTCTATGAGTCCTCTAAACACGTGATGTCACCTCAAAGAAGAAGAGAAGCTGGGCCGTTTTCCCTATAGTACGGTAAAATGTAATTTTGGTTCCATGTTTTAGAATTATTTTTTCGTTTAACCTGGAATTAAATAATTCAGGAGCTTCTTTTGACAGGTTGAGGTCAATCATCTCATCCTAGTTGAAACAATGTTAAATCTCGTCATATTTAATGATCCTTTTATGAGTAGCAGTAAGGTTTTCAGAGGCACATCCTCACAGAGCTCTGGTAGGTAGTGAAAAGTTGGCATTGGAACTTCCTCAGAGGGTCAGGATGTCTTGCAGAGAATTATCATGATGAGTAATAAATAATTCTGAAACTTTTTTTACAGGTTAAGATCTTGCTACGGTTCTTCCAATTCATCGCAAAGGTTTTATTTTCTTTCCAAATAATTCCAAATCAGCTTTACTATAACCTTTATTTAGTCCATCTGGTGAAATTGCGCAAAATTGAGTAAGACATAACTTATTGTATAGAACTGAACGTTAAAAACCCCTTATTAAAAATAGAGGAGCTAATAGAGATAAAAATTGATTTCATATTAAAAATTTAGCGACATAAAAATAGTTAAAAATTATTTAACAATCCGTGGCACTATTTTTTATATATCTTTGTTATATTTATTCCCATCAATGTTTTTTTTAAATTATTTATTGATTCATACATAAAAATGAATAATTTTTTAAAATTGTGATTTACTTATTATCATCATAATTCCAAATAAATTCTTGAACCATTCTCTCTTATTCTTGAATCAATCTGATTCTGTTTGAATTATTTTTGTCTTTGATTTATATTAGTTAGTTTTTAGAATCATTCTTGAATCATTTTGTTTATATACACCGTAGTTCAAACATTGATAGACAACCTGCGGGGACGTATTTACGCCCTGA
>JAAAKO020042882.1:0-11933 GCA_010015015.2 Bolitophila cinerea
AACACTATAAAAGAACTCCCTTATTGAAATTGTATATAATATATTTACATGTTTTAGTTGAAGTTCCAGAACCACATATTTTAGCTGATAGTAAATTCATATATATATATATTTTTAATTTAACAGCTATAAGATACAAATATATCTATTATGACATTGTTAAATAAATATATATCTAAAATAAACTGTATAAATAATATATATTTTAAATTTTTGTTATTTATTTTTGTGGCGATAAAAAAAAATAAACAAAATATTCAGATATGTAATTTCTTGCTGCCACCGCCCCAACACAAATTTATAGAAGCGTCAGAGAATTCAAAGAAGTTAATTTTAACTCGTGCCAAAGCTTTACTACTATTCCTAATCAATTAGGAATAACTTCTGAAAATAATAAATATAATTGATTAAATCTGTATCTACATCTTTACATTTTCCCACCCTACACATCGATCAAAACCAAACATATTATAATAAATAATAATTATTATTATTATTAATAAATTAAATAACGATCTTGTGCATTTAGTTATTAATACATATGTTTCTATTTTCAAAAGAAAAAATAAAAGAAAATTTGTTGTTAAATTGAATATTATTTTATTCGCCAACCGTCCCGTTTACGACGTGCAAAAATTATATTTGTATGTTTTCAAATTATTATTATATAAAAAGTATTAAAATATTTTTATTAAATTAGAGACTTTCGAAAGAAACATATCAACATTTTAATTATTCTTTAATGAGTATTATTTTCTTAGTTAATTTCAAAATTTAATTATGAAAAAAAAAACTAAATTAAAATCTACGACGATTATTAAAAAGATATAAATATTTTAATTATATGTTTACAACCACATTACAAAAATTAATGATTTTTTTAAATATTGCCGTTAAATGATCATAGTTTGTGGTTAGTATAAATGAAGAAAAATGCCTGAACATTTAATTAAATTTAAATATAATACCGTTTAATTTGTGCATCTTGCTGGTTCATGATATTCTTTATAAAAAATTGGCCGTGCTCTTAGATTTATATGCGGATTCTTTGCATAATTTACATTTAAATTGCATCGGTTGATTATAACAATTTCTGTTGGTTCGTAAAAATTTAGATTCATTTCCTTGCCACATAACCTTCTCTTTTCTTTTAAAATAAAAATTTGCAATTCGTGTTGTTTCCTTTACAAGACAGTTTTTTTTTAAATATAGCCATTATGTTTGTTGATTTTTTAATATAATATTTAATTTTAATTTCATGTTATTGGAAATTTTATAAATATATTATATTAGTTTATACTCTGTGAAAAACCCAACCCGGACCAAACACGGCAAAAAGAAAATATAAAATGTCCAATATACTAACTAACACTTCAATTTTTTTTTAATTTGTAAACATAATGAATTGGCTTAGAAAGAATACCCCAAATCGTACTAGGAACTTCCTTTTTTCCTAACGGTGATAAACCCGTGACGAGAAGCGGTTTTATGGTGAGCAGGAGGATAAGCATAAAGCTGTATTATATTATATTTGTATTACAAAAAAGTATAACCTGACAAATGTGGCACAAAAAATATCATAAATCAACAACGTTTAATAAATTATTATTGTACAATTGGTCAAAAGGTGTAAATTAAAACAATTAATGAACATGCTTTCGATTATGGATTCTGCAATAAACCGAATCATTCATGGCGGCATGGAGGCATTGGTCTCCTTTTAGCGTATCCGCTAGACAACGATTTCGGTCGTTCATTGAAACCGAAAATGGAGTTGCACTATAAATGAAAATATGTAAGATATAAAACATACAAATGTGCTAAAAAATACCTTCTGGAATGGTCAGCGTTCATATTTAGAAATCTAGACATTGATGTCTCAGACCGGTCTGCCCTAGAAGTACTTAGGTAATCACGGTGAATTGTTCGATTTAGTGGTATTTGCTTGCAAGCTCGTTTGATTTCTTCGTCACTTTCATTTCCGTCTATTTCTTCAGTAACTATTCTGTTTTTTGTAAGATTTTTATTGAGACCAAATGTTTTTTTCCACTGAACATTGGAAATGACACTACGTATAATGTTTCCTAATAAAAACGATTTTAATTAAATACATACAATAAATTTGTTTTATATACTCACCCAAAAATATCGAAAGCAACGTTCCAGTAAATGTAATCACGTTCAAGTGATAGTATTCACTAAAAATGGTTGCTAAAAAGTTAGCAGGTACCGACAGCGCAAAAACGAACCGGTAGAAAGCCGGTGTATTCAAAAAAACTAGTATCAGCATACCAAGCAACATATAGACAGTGTAGATTAAGACTACGTTTAATTTTGTCATAAAGTTTTCTGAAATTTAAACCACTTAATTGAATCATTTAATTTATTATAACCTATAATATACAAACCTGTTCCGCCAACTTTTTGCAAGATCCAATTCATTTTTGAATCCAAATCACTTTGAACTTGTTTTAACAAAACAGCCAAGTTAAATACGGTATCATTAATTTCATTTAACTGTTTCATCGTTGCTTCAAAGTGTCCTGATGCTAATTCCGTTTGTAATATTACATATTCAGCGGTATCACTAAGTTGTTGGCCAATTTTGATTGCGTTTTTATGCAAATTCTCGAGGTCTTGTGTAAGGTCATTGTGGTTGAGTTTAGACTGTTGAGACTGACGACGAAGAGTTTTTAATCCATCGTCGAGCGTCTGTTTTAGGTTACCAATCATTTCCGATACTTCGAGCTGCCCTGCCTTTATAAGACTCTTTTCTCGCATCAAATCATGAAGGTTTGACTCAACAGTTACTCTGAAACAAAAACTAACTTAAAAACAATCATTAAACCAATATTTAAATGCGTTTTTACCTGTGCGCATGTGAAACACTCAACATCTCCTTTTGCTGGTTTATTAGGTTTTGATTGTTATCGGCCAGATCTTCTATGGCATTTACTGCATCTGTTTGCAAATCCGATAATTTGCTCATCATGTTTATCTGATCGTGTGCTGAAATTAAACGCAAATATATAGGTTAAAGGAAAAATGTAAAATAGAAATAATAATTAAGGAACCTGATTGCATAAGTTTGTTTACAGTCATTTCGGTCAGTCCGCGAAACTGTTCCTGTCGCACAGCAGCACAAATGGCTTTGGCTCGATTAGTGATCAAGTGATATGCGTTCCAGGTATCCGAATCCATGTTAATCGTACATTGTTTCAGAGACTTTACAATGAATTAGATTATTATTCAATGTGTAAGGTAACATATTGTAAAGCTTATTTACCATAGAAACAGTACACAAAAACAGTGGTCTACCCTCAGAGTCTGACTGACAATTAAGCAACATTACAGATAATTTACCCATCTGTTCCGAGTTTAGTTCGTGACAAGATTTTTTTAGAGTAAGTATAACCCGGTGATGACAAACGTCTAGATGCGATAAACTCGAACCGATCCACTTCGCGGCTTCCTGTATAAATTTCTCATCCTTTTCATTTAACTCGTACAATATTTCCGGCAGATTTTCTAGTTCACTTCCGGAACCTAAATTGCCAAATAGAAATTTATTTATTAGTAAATTATTACATTAAAATTGTATGTACAACTTACTGATTTTAGAAGGTATAAAGTAGTCTAGAATCGACGAATCAACTTGGTGCGGTCTTAGAATTGTAGCAAATATGCATAAAAGCATTGACCTTTAAATTCAAAATATGTTAATTATTTTATTATAATTAATTCATAAAAAATGAGTAATAACCTTAAAAGAATCATGATAAAAACTAAATAGTTGTGTTATAATTTTTAGTATGTGCTAATATCATCACATTATGAAATTTGTATTTTTAGGTGTTTTCAACTATTTATAGAATATTGAAATAGAGATTATAAAGCATTTGTTATTTGGTGGTTGCTGATTTTGGTTTGCGCTAAAATTATTCAAACAAAAGAATTGACAGGTGTCAGCACGGCACTAAATTCACCATACTCAACTCAGAGTGTTGCCACATGTTACACTAACTCGTTCTGTGAATCGATAAGTAAGTGTGTTTATTGTTAAACGATAAGATTCACTCAAAGGTTTTTCTTTTCGCATAAATACTTTTTTCAGAAAATAGAAATAAAATATATTTTTTTTAAAAATCGTCTTGTAATGTTTAATTAAATTTCCATCAAAAGAAGATCTTTCCAACAATAAATATTAAAATTTAATGTTTGGGATATGGACTCCGTAGATTTTTTTAAAAAAATAAGAAAAACATATTTCGGGTTGTTCCGTTATTCAATATTAATTAATGTTCTATCAAATTTAATGTTTCTAAAATATGTATAATTTAATTTTGACCACCCTTTCAGGAGATATTAAAAAAAATCTGCACACCCTTTTTTTGCAAACTGCAACAATCCAAATGTGAATAAAAATTCACCCGCTATGAACATTCCGTTGAGATTTATATGTAAAATGTACAATATAACTAGTTTTTTTTAAGCCTATGACTATATGTTTGTGCTGAAATCCGGTTGAATGGCGGTTGTCAAATGTCTTTATGATTTAAAAGTAGTTTTTATTATTGTATAGCGTTTATTATATGTTTATTTACCGCAATGCAGTCCAAATTATGCAGCCCACAATTTTCATACTACAAAATACCTAAGAAAGTTATAGCAATAAAATAAAAAAATAATAACGAAAAATTAATATTTCAATATATTTTAGCAACATTTATTTATTTTTTGTTAAAAATAATGTATTTTCATTTCATAATAATATTACAGACGCCGCTTTATATATTCTTTACTATCTTTTTATGATAAAATAATATAAATAACATAAAAATATCAAAACAAATAAGTGTTCGGTAATTCAATTATCTATATATAATATAAACCTATAAAATAAATAATCAAATATTTCGATAAAAATATTGTCTCGTATTAGAAATTTAGAAAACTAAAAACTTAATCCAAACAGGCACATGCACCATTTAATAGTATTCGATGGTTTTAACGTTCAATCGCATACTTTAAACGCACTCATCTTATCGTTTTACTGACATTGATTGAATGCCAGTTCATTTGTTGTGTCATCTTTAACTTTTCCATTTCCGCTTTTTGAATAAGTTCTTTTACGTTGTTAACATGGCCGACCAGGTACGTAGTACTCTCGAAAATCTTAAATTTTTGAGATATTGTGCATAAAATGTGACAAATAAAAGTGAAAAAGTGTAAATCAAAGTTACTAAACAGTTAACAAATGTTATTGCGCTGAAAAATGATAGAAATAGTTGTGGAAATACATGTTTTTTGGTTGATGTTCCACGTGTGGGGACTGTCACTTAGTGATCTGCGGTTTAACTTTTACCACAATTACGGCAAAATGATGATAAAATCATGACGGTCTTCTGAACACATACTTGAGGATATATCATTTAAAACCTTTTTTAATTCTGATTGCCATTAAAAGATCCAAAAATATATTATTTATATTTTATAGTGTACATAACCTCAATTGGGTACATATACATTAAAAATGATGTACTTTTTACAAAATTTCCTTCGTAAAGGGGCAACAACATTTGTAAACATTGTTATACTTGTATAAACAAACTTTTGCTTTGTAGACAGAGCGTGGTTTTCAGAAACAAGCAACAATTGCTGTTGTGGGCAAGAAGAACTTGTCGGGTCGTCGGAAGCTCCGTCATCACCGTGAAGTCGGACTTGGCTTCAAGACTCCGGCAGAGGTAATTATACCAGTGCGAACCATATTAATAGAATTTACCTTTCACAGACAGAACGCGCTTTCCAAAAGCAACCCGGCATTAATCTAGCCCGCAAGGTTAAGCCTTTCTTGGTTAAGAAGAAGAACCTTCGTAACTACCGTGATGTTGGTTTAGGGTTCAAGACCCCTCGTGAGGTATTTATAAATAAGAAGCGATCTTCATCGTTGCGAACATTATGGTGCTGGCCTTAGAACTCTAATCTCAATCCGCTGTGGTGGTAGCTTTTCGCCGATAATTATATATATATATTGTTTTCGTCTAATCTATATTTAATCTCATATTGTATATTCATAGTATTACTAACAAAACAGGTATTCATTTTGGTGCGAAGAAAAAGATTCTCAATTAAATAATTACGAAGACGCGTCCATCCTTCATCATATTAAAACATATATTTTTTTTAAATTGATAAATTCATTTATTTATTTTTAAACTGTAAGCCAGCAAAATGATGATAAAATCATGACGGTCTTCTGAACACAAATTGCGGATACTTCATATAAAACTTTTTTCTGATTGCAAACTTACAGATTTATATTTATATTATTTTTTGTGTAAACCTAACATTCAAGATATATTTACCATTTTTTAAACAAATCAGTGATTCTGTGATTCTACACATTTTTTTTAAAAAGAAAATAATATTAACAAATTCATTTTATTTGAACCTCTTTAATTACACATTGAAAACGAACATAATAATCAAGAGATTTAAATAATATTTAGAAACTTATTTGGTTTTGCTGGTTGTATTTTAATTCAAAATATGCAAGAAGAAATAATTATTGAAATTCTAAATCTTGTTTATTTTGGTGTAAAATATAAATATTAAGATATTGAGGAGTTTTCATTAACAATTCAATGAAATATTGTTTAAATGCGCAATTATTTAGTATTGTTAATGAACTACATCCATATTTGTCATTAACTCTGTATTACTAACTTTAATTAACTTGAAAAAGTAAAGTACAAAGAATTAACAAAATAAATTTTGTTTGTGATAATATTTTGATATTTGTAGGCTGAAATTATTTAAATGTATTTAGTATATTAGTAATGCAGAGATAATATTTTTTGTAAACTTTAAAAATAAATTGTAATTGGTAAATACTAACAAAATAATGAAATCGTTATATAATGTATTATGAATTTTGCAATCCCTATTCACGCTTAAAATTTTATCAATTTTAATCATTTTATGATTTTAGAAATAATTTTTTACATAAATTTCAGTAACACGAGTTTTTAAAATACTTAAATTTATAAAACTGATAAAATGTTGATCGTGAATACAGGGTAATATTCTTCTAAATATATATATTTCGTTTTTTAGCAATTGTCTGCTTATATTGTGCTGTATATTGTTCTATTTGTAAAAATATATTTGTTTCATTCTATATTGAAATTAAATATTTTATTTTTACACGATAATAATACCATATTTTGTATACATTTTAGGCTGTCGAAGGAACATACATCGACAAGAAATGCCCCTTCACCGGAAACGTACGCATTCGTGGACGCATCTTAACCGGCATTATCCAGAAGTTGAAGATGCAGCGCACCATTGTCATTCGTCGTGACTACCTGCATTACATCAGGAAGTACAGCCGTTTCGAGAAGAGGCACAGGAACATGTCCGTGCACTTGTCCCCATGCTTCAGGTGTGTACACATTTCATTTATGATTGAAACGTAGTGATACATTTATATTATGTTATCAATCGCTGAATTACTTTATTATCAATATGTTAATATTATTTAAATATTTCAGGGATGTTGAGGTTGGAGATATTGCTACCATCGGAGAATGCCGACCAATCTCCAAGACAGTGCGTTTCAACGTTCTTAAGGTCACCAAGGGAGTTGGAGCCAAGAAGAGCTTCAAGAAGTTCTAAATGTAATTCTTACAAATAAAAAAACATGAAAACAAACTAAACGGTTTTATATGTTTTTATTTTAGTATTTGATTATATTATCTGAATGGCTTGTAGAACAGTATATAAATATTATCCATCTTCATTAGCAGAATAATTAGTTACATTTTCCATCTTCATCATTAATGTTGCATTTGCTTTGTCTCTCAATGATGCAAGAAGAGCATTTTTGGCCGTTTGCCGCAAAAGAGTCAATTTGAACTGCAACAATACAACCAAGTACGTAGCCATAAAGGAAATATTCTAAAAATAAAAATAGCTTGAAATAATTCACTAAAATAATCTGGAAACACATACCGACGTTATTAGTTCTCTGTTTATAATAGCATACCCATCCAAGTTCATTGTTGGTGGGTTTTTAGCTATTGCAATCAAAAACATTACAACTTCCTTTTCCGTTGCCTTGTCTACAACCGTAAGATTAACATTCAGCAATCGTGTTTGGAAATCTAATCCAACCTATAAAATGTGCAAGTGTTTAATTATAAATATTTTTTTAGTATGATTACAAACTTTTTTAGATGCATAATATGCTTCGTTACATATTATAAAAAGCAAGGTCATGCAATAGAAAACAATGACAAAAAGACCAATTTCCTTATAGGTGGCACCGTGATCCAAGATTTCACTAAGGGCTCCAAACGTGGCAATAATAGTTGTGAAAAAGATTACCAAACAGTAAATACCGTACATGTTTGAATAAGCACGTCCTAATTGCTGCATCATTTGGCTAAGATCAACCCAAAGATGACGGTATTCGGTTAGTTTTTGAGCTGGTTTAGAACTTTCAAGTGCAGTGTGCACACTATTAGCCAGAGCCATGCTTGCACTTCCGAATGCTGTGCAGTTTATGTACCATAGGCTGCAAAACCCATTAAGCATGGCAATGATATGATAATAAGCAATTGTGTGCCAGAACGGAAAATCGGGCTGCAAATAATACTGAGATAACATTACTGCAAAGCTGATGGTCCATGAGGCAATGCATAGTGCATAGGTCAACGGTTTAAGATTTGGGAACACTATTGGTGTTCCGTTCACACGTAAAAACTGCAGCTGATAATGAGTCCACATGTTCTTAAATTTTGCCACTTCGGAACCGTTGCGCCACGATGCCAACGGCAGCAGAAAGTGTGGCAGAAGAATACTCATGAATATTACGTTATAGATCACTTCATCGAATCTCTTATCAGAGTTCCAGATAAACTTTTCGATTCGTTTCTTTCCAATGTAGCACACAATTACTGTTTCGATAGCATATATGAAGTAAGCCCACATAAACGCTTTGGAACACCATTGAAATGTGGTTCGTGGTAAATTTGAACCTATTTATTAAAAAACAATTAAATATATTTATTTTTATATAATTTATTTTATTTTAACCTGGGGGACTTCTCATAATTGGCATAATTCCCATTATTTGAAAAAGCACAAGTAAACTCTTGGTGGTGTGGTAAAACGAGTCGTGCTGGTCTAGTAATTTTACGTCTAGCTCAACTTCCTTCGGGCGAACGTACAAATGCGTGGGTGATTTGTTTTTGTCTATATCTCAAAACAATAAATTTAACCAATTTTTTGCTTTTAATATTTAAGCTGAGGACTACCTTCGCGCAATTGAGTGATCTTCTCATTGTATCGTCTGTCGTCTTCAAGAAATTGACGTTGATTTGGATTCACTTTTCCAACCGGCATTTTAAAATATTTACTTGTTCTTTGTCTTACTGAAATATCACTTGTGATGCTTTTTAGGAAAATTCTCGGACTTTATATTTTCCATTGCTAAGGTGTTAACTAATAATGCATAAATATAGAGAGTTTTAGGTGATAATCGACAATCGATATGTGTATGTTTATACACGGTATGATGTATAATTCATTAAATACCTTTAACTGTTTTTATGGTAAATATTTAAAATATGTTTTTATTATATTGTATAATATACTATCATTATATATTTGTATAATAATTTATCATGTATATAAATATTAGAATTAGTCTTTTTTTAGTGATTGGCGGAAAATACTAGTATATATGGATTTATAAAAAGGTTAGATATATATACACATAATCAGAATAAGAGAGAGAGAGCTTAAATAAGTTCTTTCATGTTAGCATTTATGTATCGAACTGAAAGTAAAGTATTCGCGTTGTATCTACAAATCGACAACTGTTGCAATATTTTAATTTAACGGTCCATTTTTAAAACGATGTGCCTAGACAGAGATGTAGTCGATCATAAGCAAATACATCCTAACTACAAAGCCGTATTTTTATTTATTTTTTGTCTACATTTTTTGCTCCTAATTAGAAACGAAAATACTCCAAAGAAGGATGGATTTTTAAAGATAATTGTGGGACGGATCGGGATCAGTATAGAGTAGAATGGGGTGAAAGAGCCACTTTTACACATTTTGAGCTCTATCTCACAAACTTTAAGATATAGGAAGTTGCGTTCTTCAAAAGAAATGTATCCTTATCTTTTGGCTAATCTTTTTCAAAGAATTGAAATTCTTATCTCTTATAGATTCTAAGCTACAGCCATACTCCTCGACCCTTTCAAGTGGCTCTTTCACCCCACCAGGTGGGGCGAAAGAGCCAATTTTTGGTTTGCTAAAAAGTTATAAAAAAAACAATAGTAAAGGCAAAATAAATATTTTTTAGAAGAATGCAAACCTTTACAATTTTTGCACAAAATTGTTACTTTTCTGGTGGTTGATTTTACGGTAAATCCGGAATGATTCAGATTGTGATGATTTTAACGAAATTTTACCGCGTTTAATTATCGCAGGCATTGTTGAACAAATACGTTTCACAGTGACAGGCGAAATATACCTTGTAAAAATGTCCCATAATCTGTTTTTTAGGTTTTTGTAAAAAAAAGAAGAGAATGCTGCGCATGCGCACATGATTGTTGTTGTGTACTGATAATGTTATTGATTTAGACGGTTTTTTCGTACCATCTGGACCCGATGAAGCAGTTGTCAGAATGTGCTGCTGAAATTTCACGTTAGCAAAAATCTTAGAAAACGGTGGCTCTTTCGCCCCACAGACACATTTCACGGAAAAATCAAAATAATTCCTTAACCAAGAACACCAACCCAAACCAAAATTACCATTACATACACGATACATATATTTGTTAAAAACACTTACATTTAAATTAATTTCACACGTGAAACACAGAAAAAATAATGATTATGTTGAGAAAATGTTCAATCCCTTCCCGTCAAACAATTTAAACTTTTTTGCACTTAAGCTGGACTTTATCTATCTTCATTAGGCAGAAGGCACGTGTATGCAAATTCGTGAACAAACGGTCGAAAATGCCTTGGCAAAAATATCTGCATGCATATAAAATGCATATATGCACATATGCATATATTATGCACTATTGGCATTTTACAGGCATATCTGAACGAGTGCAAAATACATGCAGAGTATGTGCACATGCAGAAATTGTTTGACGGGCTTCTTACGAAATATCAAATGACGCTATATAGCGGCACCTGTTTTGCCGATCAGGTTTATATTTATATCAATATTTATATATTTATATCAAGGACTGAAGTAAGTATTGTTCATGCAAAACGTCAACTTCGTAGGACACACCGTAAGTGAGAAAAGACGAAATGGCTCTTTCGCCCGTTGCTCTTTCGCCCCACTCTACTATACTTGTTAACATTAATAAAATTATTTCAAATTAAAATATTTCATTCAGATGATTGAGAAAATCTGTATAAAGTCGAATAAATATATGCGATAACTTAGTGATTTTTTGCTTATTACTTTACAGGGGACCCGGTATGTATGTTATATGAGTCTAAATTAAAAAATAATGGGTTGGACAAAAACAAATGTCAGTTCGGGTTAAAATATTACGGAATTGGGTTGGTTTTTGCAGTCCGGGAATTTTTTTTAAATAAATATTTATATATATACATATATACGCAAAATTATCTCAGTGAACCTAACACAAGTTCAATTCTTCGACATGAAACAGTCTTATAGAAATAGATATTTAAGTTTATAGGAAAGCCACGACGAGCAGAGTTTTGAGCCAAGATATCTCCACCAAACATATTAAATCACAAGCATTAGGCACATAAGTTACAAGCGCCAATTGCAATTTTCAGATAATGAATTGTGAGCCAACTATATGACGAAGCAATGTCACTGTCGCCATATCTTTATGAATGAGCGGTAATGTCAGACA
>JAAAKO020042893.1:0-11933 GCA_010015015.2 Bolitophila cinerea
TAAGACCAGAAGCAACCCGAAGCACTTTGGAATAAACCTGGCTGGATGCTACCGTACTACTAGTTGGTTTGCTATGGACCCCACGTGGCCTATGATTGGTGTATCTCTGCACCGCCAACCTAACCTAACCTAAATGTATAATTATATATTAATTATTAAAAAAATAAATTTTGAATAATTCTGACAGTTTTTTATCAGGAAAAACTGAAAACAGACATTTTTTCAAAATAGCAATATATTACTCACTTCTTTGCTGTGGTCGTTGTCTGTTATGGCAGTTCAGCAAGTCCCGATTACCGTACGTCTTCGAATCCGTGCCACACACGGGATTGTAGAATGGGTTCAGCACACACTTTACAGATGCAGCCGCCGGTATGTGGAGAAATGTGCCTGCAGAGTAAATTAGGAAACTTTTTTAGCAGGTTCTACAAAACAAGGTATATAATAGGTAAGTTATATTTAAAAACTGTATTTGAAACGCTCCTCTAACATTTAGTACATAAACATATAAAAATGCTAAAATTGAAATAATTAGAAAACTATATACCTATTTTGAAAAAATATCTTATTAAAAATGTCTTTGAAAACACTTGGTTGAATGTCAACGTAAAATACTTTTACAAATCTAAGCGGCGAAAAGATTCTTTCAAAAGCTTATCAACTTTTTTACTCATCTTAAGCACTCATTAACTTAAAAGTGATTATGGTTTCTGTCTAGGAAACATTATACTAGCATTTGGTTCTTAAATTTGTTTCTCTTTCCCTAATAGTATCTCAAAGTATTCGCTGATCCAAGGAGGGGATACTGAATAAAGTGAATTAATAAATTGAATTATTCAAATCAATGTTATTGTATATCTTTGTATATTTTGTTATTTTGCAAGCTATTTGATCTACAACTTTCCAGGAAAGCTTATTTTGTGATAAATACAACAAGGCCATCTCGGTAATCTGATCATATCATTTTTTATTATATATTTTATCGATGTAAAGGACCAATAATTTTTATAGTGCTCTTTTATTTTCCTTAGTGATCAATACACCGACTTCAAAGAAACATACATTTTGGGGTGTAATTTGGTTTGGCAAAATAATATTAGAATATTTCATAGGAAAAGCATCATTGGAAAAAAGATCTACTTATGAATCCTTAAAAATTAATAAAAAATTGTAAGCATAATTTTAATAAATCTTCGTTTACAAACAAATGTTAGTTAGTGAATGTTGTAGCTACGTGGTCGTTAAATTAATGGACAAAATATCCAGGTTTAAATGCAGCACTCAAATAAAACTTTTCGCGCATTATAATAAATGTCAAATGGCCAAACCGCAAAATAAATGATAAAGTTTGTTATTCATTTTTAAAAGCCACCTCGAGTTTATTATAAAAAATAAAATCCGATACATTTTAATGGCCACAAAATGATTACGTGGTCAGTAGATGTAAATCCAGCAAGAGGGTAAATGAATCCCTGTCCGATTGAAATTGATAATCTATTATTTATAAACCAAAATAAGCAAATTCGACGTTTATTGTGCGATTTACGATCAGTAATAGTTTGTCTATAAACTTTAGTTTACGGGGCGAGATCAAGATTGCCAACAATTGAAGGTAAGATATTATTTATGTAAGTAATAAAAAATCATCGGCTTTTTTTTAAATAACAAATATTTTAAAATTTGATATGATAAAAAAAATGTTTATATCAGCGATGTTCACGTTTCTGTGTTTTGAATAAAAAGGGACCCAATTTTTACTCAGCTGGTACTCACTTTGAACTATCAACATATTAGTGTCGTTTATTTTATTTAATTATGCAATTAAAAATCTATGCCAACTTCATCAATATTATTGGATGCGTGTTGTCAATCGAATGATCAACCGCCATTGAAAAATGGGACGGACATAAATATGTGTGTGTGTTTCAAATACATATTTCTAACTAAAAATAAAATCATATATTATTTAGGAAAATCTTTTTTTTAAGAAGGAAAATATACCAAGAAATATACATATTTACATATTTTTCAGATTTCTTCCAATTTGCGTTTGCGAACAACCTAAAAAACATAAAATAATAAATAAAATTGTATTCTAGCAGTCAATGGAAAGCTTGCGTTTTATCACATAATGAATAAGATTTCTATTATTTTTAAATTGTTAAACAGTGATAAAAAATTTATATTTATGGTGTATTTCTTATAATGCTAAAAAATATGTTTTTATACAAAAAAAAAAGTTTAAAATTTTTTTAAACATGATTCACCGTCGATTTTGTAGGCACTGGCGGATCCAATGGAGATTCCATAATTTTGTCCATATAGAAAAGTAATTAATAAAAAAAATGTTTGCTCTCTAATGAAAATATATTCCAGGAAACATTCAAGCTGTATCAGGCTAATCGAATAAGAGCTGTTTTGCAAAATATTCATGCATTGCTTTTGTTAATGCTGGTTATTATTTTTCATTTTTTTTTTGGTTTAGAAAAATCTAATAAGAAGTTGCAATGGGGATATTTTTATATTCTTTGGTAAAGTTCACGCAAACGTGCAGAAAACGTACAGAAAATAAACAACAGAATTTTAAAAACCTAGATTTTGTAGAATTTTGAAAAACAAAACTTTAAAACTGGAATTTAAAAAAAAAACTGAATTATGTAAAACACATTTTTGTAAAAATAGAATTAAAAATCCCTAAAATAATTTAATATCTCCAAAACATTTTATGCCCATGTTTACAGAAAAAAAAACTAATTTTGTAATCCACAATTTTAAAAACGCAGATTTTGTATAACAGAATTTCGAATATTGAAAAAAACATTTTTGTAAAATCATAATTTAAATCCCTAAAATAATTTGGTATCTATTATACTATCGTGACAAAATGTTCCCCCTACAAAAATGGGCGGATTTAGAAAATGACCCAAAATGACTCGGAAGTGAATCATTTTAAGGACTCAGAAAACCATAACGTCCACTAAGAATAAAATACCCCTATCATTGATTTTTTTTCTCAGGAGTGAGTTTAATGTACATATCGTTCAAAAATAAACATAACTGCATCATTACCGAAAAATATGGCCTATCAGAGTATTTTATCCTTAGTGGACGATAAGTAACTCTGAGTAAAACTGAAAATCGAATATGACTGCTTGAAACTTTAAAGCTGCTTTTGACAGCAGTATAGGTGTGTCACTCAGAATTCCGTTTTCGAAATAGTGGCTCACTTTAAAAAAAAAGTGACTCTCTCAGAATACATCCGCAGACCAGTTTTCGGACAAATTTCTCGTATTATATAATACTTAAAAAATATATATATTAATTAATAATAAATATTTAGTATCTTTCTTTAACTAAAATTATAATAATTACTTTTTTATATCAAATAATATAATATTAAATAAAAGTAGTAGATTTAAAATTTAAAAAAATATTTTTAATTATATTATAATTCACTCTGCAATAAATTTCTTGAAAAATTAATTTCCATCCCTGTGGGCGATTATCGATAATAGTGGTGCTTTTCAGCAGAACATTTTATAATATAATTTAAACTAAAATTTTGACTAAAAAATTTCATGAAGTGAAAACGAATCGTCAATTTAGACATATTGTTTATTCGGCAATATGCTTTGACGAATTCTTTTTTCCGTAAATTTAATTTTTGACGTATTTTAATTTTTGATAAATTATTTTTAAATAAATTTACTGGATACATGAGAAATACATATCAATCATTATTATTTATTCAAATGTAATTCGAACCAATCTTTTATTTCATAAAACAAATGAAGTTAAATAAAACAATACAGATGAGTCACCAGAATCGTGATCCACCCTAAAAAAAGAAAACAAGATCATTGCGAGTGCGTGCATGTATAAATGTTGCGTTTATACTGCGTGCGTAAGACATCAAAGAGATAGTTTCTGATGTCTGTCGTTGTAATGCTTGGCGCCAAAAAATCTTCATTCATCAATGAACTGACATTATATATAGTAAGTATATAAAAGTATAGACTTCGGCGTTCGTATCCCACAACACAAGCGAACAGCTGACAATGTTATACGATGCACGTAACTTGACTGTTATCGAATATATATTCCTATAATATACTAATACGTATGTATGTACTTGTACATTGTATATTATATTGTTTGTATATTTATTTTCTTAATAGCTTTGGCGCGGTGGGCAGCGCAGTGAGCGCAGGGCGCTTCTCAGCGTGTAGTTCATTTCAAGTATGTTTATATATGTACTCTAGTCTAGATAGTATACATAAAAGCTCACACACACACTCGTATGTATATATTTAAAAAAATATATAAGTCATGATGTACAATTCAAAATCAATTCTGCGGGCAGCACGCCAACAAATTAGTGTATAATTAAATGAACGCGATGTGCTCTAATCACTCGTCGACAAGCAACCCATTTTTTTTGTTTGGTGCGATTTGAAAATAATTTAATATCAAAAGTGTTTGATAAATTGTATATTGATCGATTCTGGAATCAAGAGAAAATTTCAATAAATATAACTGTACCTACAAAGGTGCATTAATTTAATTTCGTAAAATATGCGGATTTTGCGAGTATGTACGAATGTATACAAATAAAATATACAATCATCCATAAAATGATACATATGTAAATATGTATACATCATATAATAATTGTATAAGAGAATAAGTATGATGAAGGTCATCGTGTGGTTAGTATATTATGTTATTAGTGCGTAATGATATACTACTGAACTGAATGTGACTTGTGTATTAAGACGTCGGAATTGTATATATGCAAAAGAACGGAGAGTTTGTATTATTGAAATTGGCACGCATAATTTATATATATAATCTTTCGTCTGCAAGTAGAGAGTAATAATATAGTATAGGCTCTCTATATTTGTAATGTATGTACGAATGTGGTCTGTACTCTGTATACAGGATGTGATACGACGTCTATAAACGTGATCGTTTGGAATCGGATTAATATTGGCGGATAGAAGTTGTGTTTACGTGACGATGACCTAATTATATTGTGTATTGTGTGTGGGATCATTTGAATTCCATAGATTTTTAATCAATAATCGCGATTTTTTGTCTATTTAAAATTGGTTTTCAAATTATGTTACCATAATATTTGCAACCGCAAAATTATATTTTTAAAAAAAAATTATGATTGGTTCAAGGTCACCGGTAGTTTATACTGGAATATCTTAAGATATAATATAATATGCATTAAGTTGAAAAAAAATAGTATATTAACACTGTTTTCAAGATTCATGTTAGAATCAAGATTGTATTTATATATTTATATTTAAATAAGTATGTAATAAAAATCTCTGATTTAAATTTCCAAAGAAATTCTAAATTTTGTTGAAAGCATTCTCTTGGGCCTTGATACATTTTTTAAGCTAATATCTTCCTAACATTTAAAATCATACAACTTGTACAATTCTCAAATTCAAACTTTAGCACATGTCCCTTATCAATTCATTTGAATTCATCGAATAATTGTTATATATTATTCAGTTTCCAAAGGGAAAAGGGGCGCTATGGGAGCTTTGAATACTCCTGGAACTCAGCAAAATTATGAAAAATGGTATCAATAGTCAATGTTTTTTTAATGAAAATGCAATGATTTCCTAAGTGTCGTTTTCTTCACTCGATGTTGACTTTCAACTTAATACATTATCATCAGTCAGAGTTGAGTAGTCAGCTTTCGATTTCAAGAAGTTGACAACTGCTGGTTGATATTATCTACCCGATTTCTCAACTTCCGAAAAAGCACAAGTTGAAAGGGATTTTTGTTCTTAACTTTGCGTTTTGTCAAATTTTTGATTCTTCACTCTTTGCTGTATTTGTCAGTTACAATTTTTTTTGGTCAGTAATGTCGTTTTTCAATAAAAATATGTAAACAAAATCAAAAATTAAATCTATTTGGTTTTTGTCCCATGATCTGCTTGCAGCGGGAGAAAGCAACTACGATCCTCTGTCAAAAGCCTGGCATTTGACATTTTTTGGACAGTTTGAAAGAAATGAGACAATCTGACGGTTGTTGTGAATAAAGAAGACTTCAGCGGATGTGATAAATACGAAAAGAAAGACGAACGGTTGATATTAAGTTACAAGAAATAAAAGGCAACAAAACACAATTTTTAATTTTTTTTTATAAAATTTAAAATGAGGCAAACTATACCTTGTAAAAATCTCTCAAAATCTCTTTTCTCTCTTCTTTGCTTTGTGTTTTTTGTTAAAATAGCAGTTTAAAACACAAATTCCCAGAATATCTCAAAGAGCAAGTTTATAGCTTGCAGTCGGTTGAAAACCTCTAGTTTTGCTCAACTTCTAGTGAAGAAAAACGATTTTTAACTTGCTGTTAAACTTGGAAAGTTTGTCTAAACCGGCGGTTGTTTACAAATTGCCGGTTAGCTTCAACTTGTGATAGTGAAGAAAATGGCCCTTAGTACATGGCGGGTAAATATAGCCCGAGTATAACCCGAGTTTATTTCGAGGATTGGTTTTCTTCGCAGCAAATATCATAAGTTGATTTAAAACGACACTTAATATTAATTTATCGTTTGATAGTTATATTTAAACGCTAAACAGGATGGTATTTCTAAATCAGCGCCAACGTTTTGAAGTGGCATTTTATGAAATGCAAATGTAAATGTATTATGTATATATATTAATAAAGAATTATACAAAAATTTGTTGCAAATCCAATAATGGATGAAATTGTGTATTACATAACATGGCAAGAGAGGCACGCGAAGAAGATCTGTCATTGTTATCCAGCTTTTGATATTATTGAAGATGACAATGCAATTGAAATTTTGGTTTTCAGCGAATAACTTTTGAAGTTCTGTAATATATGTTTTAATATACTTACTTATATAATATAATCTTTATATATAATCCCTTTATATATAGGTTACCTTTATATAATTGATTACACTAATAAATTAATAATTTCAAAAATTAATTTTATTTCAATTTAAATAATCTATCGGGCATAAAAACAAAATTAGTCATTTTAATAGAACAAAATCAGTATGTTTCTTAGTAGAAAATAAGTTATTTTCTAAATAAAACATCAGTTATTTTTAAAGCTTATAATCAGTCATTTTGTTAAAACAAAATCAGTTATTATTGGGTTAATATTAAAGAAAATATTGTGCCCTATTTTTTTTTAATGATTTTTTTTTTGTAAAGTAACTATGAAAAAATTATTGTTACAAAAACACATTTTAGGTTTCAATAAATACATTTTTGTACAATTTTGAATTTTATTGTTTGGCGTAAAAAAATCAGTGATTTTCTCAGTACAGAAGTGCATAAATACATAGGGTATTACCCAAATTGCAAACGACTCTGCAAGCTGCAAACTCAATGCTCATACATAATTTTCGCAGGATTAGCTGTCAATTTGGACATTATTTTAACAACCATAAACCACCAATGCCCATTTCACCATCCTTACTTTGTGGATTTTTTTTTTAGCATGTCAAAAAAAATACCTAATCTCAACGATGATTGAGATTTAGAAATTGAAGGTGATTCGGTCCCCAAGATTCCCAATAATCCCTGCCTACATACAATCTTACTTCATTAGTGATGCTATGAAAATAAATTTTCTATGCTATAATGACTTTTCGAACTTCGATGTCGCATTTACACGGATCCGAGGAAATTAATGGCTTCTCCTTCACATTTAGTTTAATTGTATATTTTTGTTGCAGGTCTAATGTACTTGAGATTCGCAATAGTTATCAAACAAAACTTTCAACTTAGCAATGATTCTGAAGGATTCAACTACACTCTTCAATGGTCCCAAACCAGAACTATTAACATGGTCTCTGTGGAAGGCATAATGGTCCTAAATTTCAAAGCCTGCATACCGGATTGTTTTAAGAGGTCAATCTTATGACTGTTCCTTTTTTATTTAAAAGAAAAATACCTTAGGACTCAGAGAGAATAAACCACGTTGTCCACCGGGAGGAAATATGTATTTTTAAATATAAAAAATGTATCCTTTAATGCAGTGGTGGCCAATCTACGGCCCGCAGGCCTTGTGCGGCCCTCCAAGGTGTTTTTGTCGGCCCGCGACATGATTTTTCTATAATATTTCCGTAACTATTTTGGTAGAGAAAAACTTTTTAAAAAAAGAGCTTATCCAAATTCATATTGAGATTGAAATTGACCCTTAATTTAAGTGCAACATCTATCCATATTTCAGGCTGGTATACTTTGGTAGAACTCTAATACATATTTATTGATGAAAAACAAAAACAATGAATTACCGATGCTTTAATCGTATTTATAGAAAAAAATGACTAAAATGTTACATTATTTATTAAAACCTAACAATAAAAAAGGACAAAAATTGAATTATGCGCAAAAACAACACAAATTGTAACAAAAATAAATTATAAATGTCACCAAAAATATTTTTGGTAACAAGATTTATTTTTGGTGACAAAAATGTATTTATAAATATAAAAATGTATTCACTTTAACAAAAAAAATATTTTGGGCATAATTTGTTTTCAAATTTGAATTTAAGCCTTGAATAAATTCGAAATAAATAGCCCTATAATTTATCAGAAGCTCTCTTCCTTTGAAAATCGATTCGAAAAATAATTAAACTCGATAGAATACAAATTGTACAGCGGAACAAAAATAAAAATCGTTTCAGCATTTGGTTTTGCATATTTTAACAAATCTATATTTTCAAAAATGAAATATAAAATTAAATTTGTGTTTATCTAAATCCTCAAAATCAGTTTATATGACAAAAAAGTTTCAAGTAGAGTTATATTTAAGTAAAGTAAAAAAAGGATGTTTATTTTTAATTATTTAAAAATTGCCCGTGGAGGGACTTGGGTTGGCCCCAGCTTTAATGGAACTGTACGATTTTTTTCAATGATGCTTTAAGCAAATACTACAAAAAAGCTTCAAAAATTTTCATCACAGAAAAAATCATCGTACAAAAAAATATAAATACAACTTAAGATAAATTTATTGCCCATTTGATGCATTTATCAAATTTTTGTTATAGTTTTAAGGTTTCAAATCATTTTTTCACAGGAAATGTAAATACACTGAATTTTAGATTTGAATAAAACCCATGAAACGATAGATATAATTGATAGTTATTTAATCAAAAAATAACATACCAGTTCTATGTTTGTTTTTGAAAAAAGATCATTATTAAAAAAAAACATTTTCAATTTTGTTATTATTTAACTCTCTTTATCCACTTTAAACTTAAATCACGTATACATGGTAGAGCCTCCGATCTTGTTCGGCGCACCAATAACAAAAATTTTAAACAAACTATGTTCAAAAAAAAAACAATACAAATTTAGAGCTCACCAAACTGATCATTTCTGTTTACTGAATAATTTGAAATTCATTCGGGTGAAAAATCCAATTTGAAATTTATTTTTTGAATATTCAGAAAACGTATACGCGTTTCTGAAATTTGCCTTAAGAATAAATAGAAACAATTTTTTTATGTATATAATTCCTTTTCATGTAATATGAAATTTGATAATTGCACTCAGCATATCTTTCACCAACCCTTTTATAACAACTTTTACTAAATTTTTGACTAAATATTTACTTTCTCTCACACCAGAAATATAATTTCCCCTAACTCAGATTATAGTTTTTGGGATTAGGAGAGGTCACATTTAATGTTGTGATATTGAGAAATATCACTACACTTATAACTTATTTATGATTGAGTTAAATACACGCCGATGTTTTGTATGAATTGTTTTGAGTTTTATTTAGACTTCATCAGCCGAAGCTACAAAACAATTTCAATTTCTTGTGTACATTAAAAGAATAATAATTAATAATGCATGTGTAATTGTTTATATAAAATATTAATACACACAATAAGAACATGCGTGTATATACAAAAGTTAATAACAAAACTAATAACAAAAAACTAAATAAGAATCGCAGCCAAGAACAAATAGTTATATAAAGTATTTTTAAGATTAAAAAAGCGGGTCTCTGTGTGTAATTTGATGTGACGAGATGATGTTTTAAGAACATCCCAAATTGAATATGAAGAAAACTTCAGCATGTCTGTATCTCTGTCTTTCTGAAAGATAATCAAAAGCCAAAAAACGGATACATAGACAGATCATCAACAGCTTTGCAGTCTACCCCTACTTCCATGACATCTATGCCTCACATAATATCATTCAAAGGACAATTTTCACATTTACTGCACCAGCCTAAAGTGAATTTTCTCCCACTAAGAAATATTACAAAAACACTAAGAAGATCAACGTCTGACGAACTTGATAAATATGTCCTTCTATTTGAACTTTAAAACTATTCGTTTCATCTAGTAAATTATAATTACATTTTTAATGCCTGTCTTAAGGTCTAAGATGATACGAATAATAAATAAATCAAACTATAAAACAATCCATCAAAAAGTGCTTAAACATGTATATATATATAATATACTTAAAAACACTTTAGTTCCTCTTGACTGGAAATCGGTAAAAATAAACAAGTGACTCATTCTTTTGGAATGCTCTTTAATTGCACAATAGACTGCAATATCGGGTGCAATGTTCATTGTTCACTTACTGCTATAAGAAAAAAATGGTTATTTTTTTAATTTTTATGAGAATTGCAAAGCAAATGCATTTCAATGTAGAATATAACACTTAACTTTATCGTAGACCATAAAAACGATAAATAAATTATAAAGATCATTTTGTCTAGACTTGAACGTTAGTTTAACCCCTATGTGTGTGTAATAGCTGTTTATATACTATTGTTAAGTTCGTTCAGTTGTTTATTATTGCCATTTATAAATATTAGTTTTGTGAGATCATACATCTTTATATATAATATAACATAATTAAAGATTGAGATTTATCATTATATTAAATCCAATTATATATTATGTATATTAAATATTTTTGGCAGAAACAACATTCGCCAATTTTAAACATATAATTGAATGATTAATTTAAATGTAATTAGTTCATTTTGTATCCTATAATAAGTTTCACCTATTTTCGGATCAAACATTCCATACCGAACAATTACTAGCGCCAGAATATGTATAAACATATAATATATATACTAATGTGTGTACTTACAAATTACAACAAGGAAAACTGAAACCAGTCGAAAACTATTTCCACTTATCATTGTAGCGAATTCACAATATATCCGCTCTCGCACTCGCACTCAAGCGGATTTCAAATATATAGATGTAGAATATGCTTTTCTATGCTAATTAGACCACACGGAAATGTATCGTAAATTTCAAATATATTGAGATACAGAATCACCCGCACTTTAATCCGCCAGTATATTGCAATTATTTGTACAAACACGTATTATATATATATAAATAAAATATATACTCTATTTCACAATTGAAATGAAACGTTTTTATACGAGCATAATATAATAAATATACTAAACTAGTATACGAGTAACAAATGTAAAGTGCTCGCGCACGAATCTTGTGGCTGGCGCGGAACGATCACGACGTGACGACGGAAAACTGACAACTGAAAAGTGTGTTTTGCAACTTTCATGCAAGCCACCACTGCCGCTGCGTTGCGTTGACGTTGCGTTGACGTCGCGTCGCGTCGGCGGGCGTCGTTCTCACACGGTTATTCGAAGAGACGCGATCAGCACACGGGTGGCGGTTATAAGCGTGTGCTTTGAAGAGATCGCTCTGTAAAAGCTTATCTCTAACGCAAATACGCTTGTGCGTTATAAAGAAATCTGTTTTGCATATATGCAAGCGTGTGACACGGCCGCTTGCTTGTGTGTGTGAGTGAGTGGAAAAAGTGCAGCGACACCGAGATAATCATGCGCAGACAAATAAATTTTACAGAATGGGTTTTAAGGAAATCGTATTATGCACCATTTTTCTTTTG
>JAAAKO020042904.1:0-11932 GCA_010015015.2 Bolitophila cinerea
GGACACTAATTCAACTTATTTAAGATTGCCCTGTAGAGGTTCAATAAAATAAAAAATCTGTCTTTTTATAATTTGATATATATGATATATTTTTATATTTTATATTACAAATTTGGACTATAAAATAAACATAATAAATAAAATATAAATATAAATTAAGAAATCGTTCCTTTTATTTTGCATATTTTTCCTTTGAACCTATTTGAATTATTTATCCACAATGTTGTTTTGAACTCAGATCGGTATTTTCTGTAGCTTGGTCGCTTAAAAAAAAAAAAAAAATTTGATGGGCAATTTTTATTTTAACCCAAAAGTTTTTTTACCGGACTAATTAAATAGAAAATCAGTTAACGTTATTGGACCTCATAGTGAAGTTTGAAGTTTGCACAAAACTTCTTGATAAAAAAAAACGGATCAAACAAATATTTTTTGTAATTGACTGCATCATTAGTTTTAACCTCAAAACACTTTCTTAGGTTCTAAGGATGGGTACAGGGTGTAAAACATTTGAAAACTAGAAAATTTAGGGGTAACTTCTATTTCTCTCGATTGGCCAAAATCCGACAATTTGAATCTCAATTGGCCAAATTTCAATTGGCAAAATGATTCGATTTGACGAATTTCAATTGGCCGGATAACAATTGGCCGAATCACGATTAACTGAATTACAATTGTCGGAAACACGATTGGCGGACACAAAATTGGCCAACACACGATTGGACGAATCACGATTAGCATTGCTGGTTTATGGTTTATGAGTTTATGAGACTTTGAGGGCATCGGTCGTTGAGGCTTATTGGCGTAGACCTGCGTCTTAAGAAAACTCCACAAGAAAAAATATAATGGGGTCACGTCGCACGACCTCGCACGGCCAGTTCACGTCGCCTCTGCATGAGATAACCATACCCTCAAATCGCTCGTGCAGAATGTCCCTTGTGGCATGAGCTGTGTGTCGTCCACAACCATATCATCCAATTTGGGCGACAAGAAATTGGTTATCATCGATCGGTAACGATCTCCGTTGATGGTGATGGCAATTCCATCATCGTTTTCGAAGAAATACAATAATGCCGCCGGACCAATATCTGTGACTTTTTGCGGATTCATTGCCACTTCATGGTCTTTGTGTGGATTGACATCATCCCAAATCCGAAAATTCTGCTTGTTTTCGTCACCGTTCATCAAAAAATGGGTTTCGTCCCTGAAGATGATTTTATTGCTGAAATATTTTCATAAAAAAGTTTTATAATTTGCACGTGTAGCTCGGTATCGCAACTTGCCAAAATAATAAGTCATTCGCAATTGAATACAAAGCAACAAATTTGTCAACTGCAACCTCAAAAACAGGGCCGCAACGAACTATCAACTACAATGAAGACTTTTGTAAATATAGTTAATAAAATAAAAGAAGATCACCATGCATTAACGCATAGACAATGTATATCATTTTTCAAAGAATCGCAATTCAGAGACCTTAAATTATATACAGAGATGCGTTGGGCTGAGTAAAGGTCCAATGTCTGTCACGATTTTTTGTTCTTCGCAAATAAATATAAATGTTTCTTGAAAGTCATAACTTGAAGACAGAAAAATTGTTAAAAGAAATAAAGTCAAAAAATAAATTAGTGCTTTTTAAATGTGTTTCTCCTTACAACTGAAAAATTACTTCAATTGCGTTACGAATTGCTGCCTCACCCACCATATTCTTTAGATCTGGCCACCTGCGTCTTGTTTTTGTTTTCAAGCCTGAAGAAATGGCACGAAGGAAAAAGATGTGCATCAAATGAGGAGTTCATTAAGCTAAAGGTTTATTTTGCAGTTTTCGAGATATTTGCGATTGATTTGTCCAGATTTGGCCAAAATACAGAATAGATCAAGTTACAGTTTGACTCTTATAATTTTCTAAAAATTAGGATCTTAGTGTTTTTTTGGTGTATATATTAGAAGTCGCGTTTGGATGTCTACTACTTTTCTTATGAAGATTTCAAATATGACTTACTTGTGCTGACCATTAGCTCACACTGACCAGCGGTATTTAATTTAAATATCACATTGTCCATTGTCTAAATCCACCAATAACGAATCGGCTATACAGTTTATGATTATACAATGTCCATAATTGGAGTGACAAACCAATTAGAGCAACAAATATATATTATATTTAGGACCAAACTCTTTTTATAATTCCTCACAGGAACTTATTTCATTTATCCTCGTTATTTTAGATGTAGGTATAAAGCCTCCCTCACATATTTTTCAAAAATACTTCAAAACATTTAATAAGTTAGTCCATATCATTTAATATAAATTACAGTCAATACAAAGCTCCACCGGCGCCCTAAGTATAAATCAATCGAAGAACTGCTCCAGCGGAATCTTCTCAAACAGCTTATCGATAAAGTTTCGCAGCACCAGTGTCAGTTTACTCTTTAGTGCCGGTTTCATTTCCTTGAGCAGTTCCTGTGAGTTGCTGTTAATAAACAGATTGAGGGCAGCCTCTGGAAAATTAGACAAATAAAATATCACTTATCACTGTTTAATCGGGATCTCTTTCTCTATACTATTTGTTTTTTTTTTAAAACTAAACTTACGTATAACCGAGTTGCCGTTCGACACATTCTCGACGCCCATCCGGATGTCCTTAACGCTAAAGTCCATTTTAACCTGATCCACATTCAAGAAGGTCAGACTATTCGCATCGTCGAGTTGCGGCAGAGCTTTGAAGTAAACTTTTGCACGCACGCCCTCTGTTGACAGAAATTAAATGAAATGGTCAGTGTGTGCTTTGGCATATATGGTTTGTGTACGGGATTCAGCTTACGGTATTCGCCCCAGTAGTCACCAGCGCCAGAGGCTTGCACCAAAATTAGTACACCAGACGAACGGTACTGGGCCTTTACGCGAATGCGTGGAATCTCAAATGTCATCTGGAACTGGAGCGTCTCGAGATCGGATCTGGTAAAATAAAAATAAACTTATAGAGTAATTTATGGGTGAGTGTGATGTGCGTCATAATGATATTGGGTTTATGTAAATTTGGCACTAAATTAAATAACGGTTAATGAATAAATGACGTCACTAGCCCGTTAAATCACAAGACATTTTTAGAAATGTGCGTACATATCGAATTTAATGTGTCGATCAATGACCGACGACGCATTCTTGCAGGTATCATTTGCATAACCGGTTTATTGTTACAAAATTGTAACGACATTAATGTGTTATTATTTATATATGTATATATATATAGACACAGGCCGTTTAGTATTTTAAATATATATGCATCAAGTTTACTCGCAATGCATTCGAGATAAATAAAGAATTATACGTTTAAGTAGTTTGAGTGTGTAATATAAACACACACTCACATTAATTGCACAAGAGTGTATGTATACAATGAACCTGTTTCGTGTGTGTGTGTTACCTTACGTTGGACACCGTCAGATTGCCAACGCCGTATGCTTCGATGTTTCGGAACGATGCCCGGTAGCCATCTGGACCACCACCAAGTGAGATTCCAATCTCATCGATCAGCACGGGCTCTACCTGAAGAGATTTTGATGATTTAATATGTTTTCATAAAATACATATGTACAATTCAACGATTACCTCTTCGATGCCGAGTTCTGGGACACCCTGTCGCAGGAATTTAGCCAGCCGATTGGCACTGTTCTTCAGGCACACATTGACGTTGGGATCGTCACGATTACACCGTTGCAGATAGTAAGCTGTGGGTAATGCAGAGTCTTATATAAATATCTTACGTACTATGCAAACAAAAGAGTTCAATAGCGACGAACCATTTGCTCATATAGTTTTTTTCTCTAATTTCATTGACCGACATAATTTAATTGGCAAATAAATAATTTAATTACAGAACACCAATAGCAATTACAAACATACAATTATTGACAGCAAAAACTACAAAAGTAACACTTACGCTGTTCGGCTAGCACAGCCGTGAACACGGCAGCAATGATCACAAATACTTGCTTCATAATTGCGTATGACGTCTGAATGCGTGTATTTCACTCCTTGTTAAGCGGTTGACGCTCTCTGCAAACAAAGCGACGACAAATTAGCACGAGGCGTGTGTGTATACGTTTATAAAAAAACACCGTAAGATATTGTCTTGGGTGCGCTTTCACTAAACACCTTAAACGCGCACGGGCACGCGCACAAAGGTGCGGATATAATAATTACGCACGACGCGAGCCTACATATTGTGTATTTATATTAATTGTTATTGAAATTATTTGTTGAACTTTATTTACTGAGTGCGATGCACGGGTCATTAAACTCAAATGAAAATATGTATTGAGCACCGCGATAAAACCGCACTGGGCGCATTAAATATTAGGTGTTTAAATGATTAATGTTTACACATTATATCCGTATTATAAATAAAATTCGCAGATATTTACGTATAAATGCGGTTGCACAAGGAAATAACAAACAATCTGCGCATTATCTCAGCTCCAGAACAAGAATCTAGATTTACAATTAATTCTATTTGGCCATGAAAATATACTTTTAAAACTTTTATGTAAATCCGACCGATTGGGCACGCAGCCGCATGCGCCGGCCGTTTCTGACGCAAACACACATTTCGAGCATATAGAATACACAAGAATTAACATATTATTGTCTTCGTTTTTTCCAGAATCGTGTTCGCTTTGACATAATTAATAGCTTTTCTGAAAATAATTTCTAGTTTGGTATGCGTGCGGAAGTGATATTTTTGTAGACGCTTAAAAAACACCGTGTTGGGTAAACAAGAGCGTAACATTTGGTTTCAGCTTAAAGCACACAAAAATCGAAGACGGCAGCAGCCACTTAATTCACCTGTATGTTTTTTTGGAAAATATTAAAGATGTTTTCAAGATCACCACCAGAAACACGCACGCGAGTATCGATCAAACAACGGTACAGCAGCAGCACACGCACAACTTTACATATACTACACACAACTTTCTTCGTCGAGGTCTAGGTCACGATTAATCCACGAATTCGGCGTTCACGTCATTTATAAGCGCATTTCTTTGGCCTCGCGTCCGTCGGCGCAAGTCGTGTTTACTTTTGTACACTGTTAAGTAAGTAGCTTCTGCTCCAAGTTTTCGCATATGAGCGTAGCGGCGGAGGTGCGAGAGATGTCTCTTTGTGTTCTTGCACGTAGGGAGTACCGGAGTACAGTGAGGTGTACTTAGCGCGCACACACACGCTGAAGTGTTTGTTGTTGATGGACGTGCGCAGCAGACGCAATTTACTCAAGTGTAGCAGAAGGTCTGAAACAAAGCCTTTTTCAAGTGCAATCAGGATTTTTTTTTTGTTTTATTGCGTACTCATTTTATTATTCATTTTAAACATAATAAATCAATGTGAATGGACCAGGTTTCAAAGAACATCTCTAAGAAGAGGCATTTACAAATTAACGACAGTGATTGATGCGAAATAAACGTTTCGTCTTCGGAAAACTAAGTCCAACTTTGATTTTGATAATTTGGTACAGTTTAGACTTGAGCGAATAAACCCCGGAGTCAAAGAAGAAGAAATGGTACCTGTATCGAAATGTAGAGTCTCCTATTGTTTTTTTCTGTCTTTTACTTACTTATTTTTTATCAGATTATTTTTTTTATTTTGCATGTGCTTATCAAAAATTCAAGTTACTAATTTTCTTACTAAATGACTGATTGACTGACTGACTAATTGATTAATCGATTCACTGTTTGACTGATTCTTTTACTGATTTACTGATTGAATTTCTGTCTGATTGACTGATTCATTAATTGACTGATAAATTGACTGATTGACTGACTGATTGAATGACTGATTTACTGACAAATGGTTTACTAATGACTGACTAATTGACTGACGTTTGACTGACTTATAATTTTTATATACATGTGCAAAAACAAGATTTTTAATTAAAAATATTATTTAATATAACATCGATATAAAGTCGTTGTTTTCTCTATAAAAATAATGATATTGATTTTTTTTTTAAATTAAATTTTAATACTTTCTATCTCGATAGTAAGTCGCCATTGTTCTATCTCGATAGAAATCATAGGCCTGTGTTATGAGCGCTAAGTTGCTATCACGAGCTGCAAATATACTGACTGATTACCACATTTATTGACTGATTTATGACTAATGACTAATTTAATCATTGATTGACTGATTGACTGACTGATTCACTGACTGATTGATTGACTGATTGTCTGACTGATTGACTGATAGATTGCATGACTGATTAAATGAATGACTGATGGACTGACTGATTGCCTAATTGATTGAGTACCAAAACATTTGAAAGTGAATTGCTATTCAAAATAGTTAATTTTTCTCAATTTAAAGCAAGTAGATTTTATCTCGATAGTATGTCGATTGTTGTTTATCGATAGGAATCGTTTTGTCACTACGACAAATAACCAGTTTAATGAACGCGAATATGCTATCACGAGCAGAAAATATACTGATTAACTGACTGATTGACTGACTTATTGACAGACATATTAACTGACTGATTGATTAACTGACTAATTGACAGACTGATAGACTGACAGATAGACTGACTGATTGACTGACTGTTGACAGACTAATTGAATCACGTATTGGCTGATGGATTGACGGACTTGTTGACAGAAATATTTACTGACTGACTAATTGATTTAATTACATTTTTTATATTTGCATTAAAATAGCATTGATATAAAATCTTCGTAATCTCTATAAAATATAGGATTTTTTTCTCAGACAATTTGTATTGAAAAATAGTTAGTTTTCTCAATAAAATATCAGTACTTTTTATCTCGTTAGGAATCGTTTTTGCACCTTAACAGAAGGCCTGTTTTAGGAACTGTGTGCACTGTGCTCCAAATCACGAGCTCCAAATATACTGATTGAATGACTGATTGACTGAATGATTAACTGACTTACTGACTGATTGACTGATTGACTGACTGATTGACTCACTGGTTGACTGACTTATTGACTGGCTAATTGACTGACTAATTGAATGTCTAATTGACTGACAGATTGACGGACTAATTCACAGGCTGATTGACTGACAAATTGACTGTATGATTGACTGACCGATTGACTGACTGATTGACTTAATGATTGACTGACAGATTGACTGTCTGATGCTTTGACGATTGACTGACTAAATAGATGACTGATTGATTGACTGACTTTTTAACTAACTTATAATTTTTACATACATGTGCAAAAACAACAAAAATATTATTTAATATAACATGAATATAAAAAAAATCTCTATAAAATATATTGGTATTACAAAATAGTTATGAAATTTCAGTAATTTTTATCTTGTCAGTAAATCCATTGTTCTATCTCGATAAGAATAGTTATCTGCAGCACGACATAAGGCTTGTTTGACTGATTGAGTGACTTATTGACTGGCTAATTGACTGACTAATTTAATGTACAATTGATTGACTGATTGACTGACTTATTGACTGATTTATTGACTGACTTATTGAGTGAGTTATTGACTGACTAATTGACTGACTGATTTCATGATTGATTGAATGAATAATTGCCTGGTCCCAAAACTCCTTTTTTTGATCAAATTTTCTAATAAAAATATCATTTGACAGACAATTTCTATAAAAAAGTTTTTTATTTTTTTTTCAATTAATTATCAATATATATATATCTCTATCTAGTAAGTCGATTGTCTTATCTCGATAGGAATCGTTTTTCATTACGACAGATTTAACGCCAGTTTAATGAACGCTGATTTGCTACCACGAGCAGCAAATATACTGATTGACTGACTTATTGACAACTGATTGACTGACTAATTAACTGAATGATTGACTGAACGATTGACTGAACGATTGACTGACTGACTGATCAATGACGGATTGAGTGACTTATAGACTGACTGGTTGACTGATGATTGACTGACTGATTGACTGACTTATAGACTTACTGGTTGACTGATGATTGACGGACTGATTTACTGACTGATTGAATTAATGAATGATTGACTGACTGATTGAATGACTGGTTAACAGATAATGGACTGATTGCCTTTTTTACATGTGCCAAATCAAGTTTTTGGTTAAAAAAATAGTCTTGAAATACCGACTTCAAAATGTTGACTTAGAAAATCTCGTTTTCAAAATAAAGAACTCATATTTTTTTTACCGCACGTGCATCATCATTTGCGCTGCGCGCATAATTTATTACAAAAAGCAATATTAAACTTAGAAATATCCGGATTATTAAATTATGTATTAAGATTTTGACATTCGAGTTATTTGTCGAAATATATTTTAGAGACAATATACAAATTTTGTCTCTAAAATATATTTCGGGCCCCTAAAAATGATTACATAAAATAACATCGATATAAAATCGGTTTTCGTTTTCTCTGGAAAATATCGGTATTTTTGCTCAAAATAAATTTATGAACATTTTTTGTTTATGTTTTTTATTTTAAAGAATTACAAAATATAATTTTCAACTAATCATTGAATAGCTAAAACACTACTAGTAAAATGTGTTTTTTTTTTTTGAAATAGAGAACGGATTTTTTTTTAAATCGTAAGTTTCAAATTAGAAATCATTTTTTTATCTCGACAGAAAATTGTTATATTTATTAGATTAGGCACTACGGTTTTGTATTGTGAATCAAAAAAGATCCATTAATTCACAACACAAAACCATAGTGCATAATCAAATGAAATTAACAATTTTATGTCGAATCGATAAAAAACAATATTTTTTCTTGTGTTGACAAAAGTTTAGTAGTTTTTTCTCGGTACATTTTAAATATTTAAAATTGTTTTTTTTTCGCGTTTAAAAATCGATAGTTTTTCTCAACAGAAATATTTTTTCTCTCAATCTTTCAGTATAGACAGTAAATCTGTCTTTTATCAATTGGAAATCGGTATATAGGTAAACAAGATCTAATTTATTAAATTATCTTTTCTCTGAAAAATCTACCTCGTTTGTTGTTTCGATAGATCTTTGAGAAAATTCCAGAGATCTAAAAACATGTTTTATACAATTCCGACGTTTTAAAAAGCAAAGTAAAAAGTGTCTAAAGACCAACTGGATCATTTAAATAGGGCTACTGGAAGAAGAAGATAAGGTTGTAGTAGTACACTGATGATGTTGAATTATTCCTTTAATCAAGATGCCAGTAATTGTATCAAATATCTATATTTATGTAAAAAAAACTTTGAAACAACTAAAAAATAACTCTCCAATTTCGTAATCAATATCCTCTCCGATGGATTGGCACAAAAGTTGGACAGCTATACATTCTCCTTTATAGCTTTTTACCTGTATTTTATTAATTTTTATCAAGAAAAAACTTTTTACATGAGTTATTAGGAAACCAAATCCTAAAGTTGCTACAATTTTTAAAAATTTTGAATATGAATACAGCGGATTGCGTAATTTTACAATTTTCAATCAAAAATAGTCATTATTTTAATTTAAAAAAGTGCATCAATCATATAATTTCTAAAAAAATAAACGAAAATACACATGTGCGTGCTTGTCTTATTACAAGCATAAAACTAAAAACTAAATCACTAAATTTAGACTATAATCTAAACAATATTATAAAAAATATATATAAAATATGAGAAATGGTTGATATAAAGTATATATATATAAAACAGAATTGAAATATTATAGGTGTATGTATAAATGAATTGTGAGTGCTCGAATGTAAAGTCTGAATGCAGAGATCGTTGGATCCTCCTCTGGGTCCAGGATCTCTATTCGATCAAGAAGTTCTCGGTCGGAACGTGCAACAGCAGCTGATTAGCAATGCTGGCAAACTTGACGGCGAGCTTCTTCTGCAGTTGCGGCTGCATGGCCTTCAGTACCTCCAGACCATTCTCGCGTAGGAACAGGTTGGTTGCTTCAGCTATAGATAATAATAATAAAACGTTTTAGACAATTGCGAAAATGGTAATTATCATTATGTCATACTCAAA
The DNA here is from genome assembly GCA_010015015.2 of Bolitophila cinerea. NCBI lineage: Eukaryota > Metazoa > Arthropoda > Insecta > Diptera > Mycetophilidae > Bolitophila > Bolitophila cinerea. Next base: position 9,987 of record JAAAKO020042904.1, read on the forward strand.
ATTCGGTTGTTCTTGAACACCTTTGCGATGTGCATGCGAACTTTCTTCACATCAAGATTCAGTACGAGTGTGTCCACGTGCATGTGGGTGCCATCGGCCTTGGCCTCAGTCGATACGGTTCCCTTCAGAGTTGCACTCACTCCATCTGTGAAAAATGAAGAAAGGTTTAGTAAAAATGATCAGATCTATATTCTATATTTAGCCACTAACCCAAAGTGGCGTCAAAGTCTCCGGCACCACTGGCTGGAATGATGATGAGCACACCGGAGCTAGAGTACTTGGCGCGGATGAGCAGCTTTGGCATCGTCAAGCGGGCTTCGAATGGTTTTCCGTTCTCGCTCAGCCTGAAAATTGATATGTTTATTTAGTTATAATTAAGTAATTCTAAAAATAAAATAGCTTACTTGATATCTTGAACGGTGTAATTGCTAACGCCGAAAATCTCCATGTTCTTCAGGTTAACGCGGTAGCCTTGTGGACCTCCGGTGAGTTGCAGCGACAGTGAGTCCATGACAAACGGTTCCACGGTTGGCATCTGTGGAAAGTAAACAAAAAAACATACCCAAAGTTAACAAGTTATCGCAAAGTGGTGACCTTGTGCTCTCGGTGTCTCATAACGCCATACACGCGACTGATAAATATAATTAAATAAGGTGACAATATATATATTGTTTACTCTTCACATGTTTTAATCGTCTGCAAAAGCTTTTTAATTTACTCGTCGCGCTAAGATCAAGTATGGACGCACGCGACCAATGCATACTCTTCTGACCCAATTTCCCAGGGCAATTTGAGGATGACATTGAAATGCATCTTGTGCAGCGCAAAGTAAGTCACCGTAATTTAAGTATACAGCGATATGTAGGTTGTAGGTATGTATATATAGTTACATAATATATAATATACTATATATATTCTTCATAATTTTATTATTCACATTGTTAAGTAAAATAAACTCAATAACAATGAGTTAATTTATATATACAGTCTTCCAAAACCAACGCAAAGTGTATATTATCTTAAAAGGTTTCATGAATTGGTTACGAAATAGTGTAATCTTCATAAAACCGTTTTATGGGTTTCTTTTAAGTACTACGTCGGTCGTCGGATGCTGTGGGCAAATGTAAGTTTGTTTAAACAATTTAGGGTCAAAACAATGAAACATAAAGTTTTTGTTAGAATTTGATCTTAGACTTGAATTTACTTTGAGTTTTGTTAGAAGAAAAACCTTATACAAATTAATAATCTTTAGGAAGAAATAAATAAATTTTAAAAATTGGACCCAATTTAAATTAGTAGCTAATCTTGCTAAAATCAAGAAACATCAGCAAATTTTAAAAATTATGAAATTGTCTTCTAAAAGGAGAGCCTTCAGATAGTACGTATTTTTTTGACATTGCACTTTTGTTTCAATTTTTTTTAATTTGTATATTAAAAAATTTTAGTATTCAATTTAAATAATAATTAATTGGCCACTTCACGTTCATTTTTATTAAACAGTTTTACAACTCAAAATACCTCAATTTCTGGAATTCCGTTGGCCAAATAAGGTCGCAGATGGTGCAATGACCCTTTTAGGCAATCCAGCAGCTGCGGATCGGTTCGGTGACATTGCTTAATGTACTCAGCTAAAAAGTGAAAAAAAACATTTTTATTTATTTACAATTCATTATTATTAAAAACTAGGATGCAAAAATGTCCATAAATTTGAGAAATAATTTAAAAAAACAATTGTAAGATAGAGTAAAAATAAAAATATAGCTTATGCAGATCAACATATTAAGTGATTTTTTTCTTTAACCGTCAAAATAAAAAAAATGAAAAATTGTATTTTTTAAGAATTCAAAAGATTTCTAGATAGGGATTGTAGCTTTTTGCCTCGTCAATTCAACATATGTTATATATAACCAATACGTTGATTTTAGGGCAAATTATGATCAAAATAG
>JAAAKO020042915.1:0-11931 GCA_010015015.2 Bolitophila cinerea
GGTTCCATTTAGTGGCCTACATCCTAGACCTGAACGGTCACATAAATTGGATTCAATAACTTAGTTTGGAGAAATTAAAATTATCCTTCAGTTCCACAAGAAGTCCCGGTTATATGATTAACATTACAATTTTTTTTAGTAGAATCAATAAATATTAAGAAGCGGTGTGTGGCCGTAAGCGCTACTGTTAAGTTCGCTAAAATAAACTGCCATTGCCTTTTATTTACTGGCGTAACAAATAATATTTAAAAATTAACATTACTTGCTTTGTTTCTAACAAAATTTATAACTATTTGGTAGCAGTAAATTGTTATAAATTGGGTTGGCGGAGAATGATTGGCCTTTTTATTCTGCTCCGCCGTTTTAGAAAGAGAAAGTAAAATACTAATTGACCTCAATTATTGAGGGTATACATATTTAACACCTTCATTATAAATATCATTTCTAAAAGAGAAAAAAGATAGATCTTTTCGACTATAGAAGCAGAAGATGTAGGCTAAAACGAAGGTGTGCCAGGAAAATGAATCTTAAGAGCATCAGGTTCATCAGGTTAGAATGAGCGAGCTGGTTGTATATTATTATTTCTTTAATATTACTCAATAAATTATGGGTTGGCTGAGATGAACTAAATCGTTGCATAGTTATTTGATTGTTTTTCTAAATCGTCTGGTTTCTGCCTTAGCAGAACAAATATATTCGAATACTCAGCCAACTCCAATTCAGAGCCAGAATATCTGCTTGCCTTATCTGGAATCCCTGAATGACCGGGAACCCAAATCAAGCTTACAGAAAACCGGCGTGTTAGCTCTTGAAGCTTTTTCCAGCAATCAAGTACTAATCCTGAAGTAAATCTGGTGCAAACGCGCTCAAAGCTGCTTTGCTATCGGAGCCCATTTAGATAGTCCAGTCAATCTCGTCCGATTTCTGAATTTCCAGACACCAGACGAGGATTGCATACACTTTTGTCTGAAAGACCGAAGCAAATCCGCCAAGGGACATGGACATATCTTTTGCTTGGTAGCTGGCATTGTGTATACCAGCCTCTGACTTACCAGTTTGGAGATAGCCGTTGGTATAAAACAGCCTCCCATTTATTGGGGGAAATCCACCAGAGGTCCAATCCTCCCTGGTAGGAATCGTTACCTTAAAAAGCCTTTCAAAGCAGAATGGAGGGAAGGAGAACCCCGCCTTGAGGAGTGCCTCTTTTAGCCAAGACTTTAACAATTTCACCCCCCGTATCATAGTGGACGATCCTGTGCTTAAGCATAAAGTCAATTCATCTAGTAACCATCGGACCAACGTGGTGAGATAAGCAAGCGTTCTGAACGGACTCAAGGGATACGTTATTAAATGCCCTCTATGTCAAGGAAAGTTCCCAGGGACTTTTCCTTATAGTTCAAAGATTTCTCCGCCTTCGTCACTAACACATGAAATGCAGATAGAACAGACATTCCTGTTTGGTAAGCGTGCTGTTTTTCGTGCAATGGAAATTCATGATAAACCTGTCGATTAAGCGCTCGTGATACTTAAGAAAGAACAAGGTCATACTGACAGGTCTAAATGACTTTGTAGTTACATAAGACGTTTACTCTGGTTTGGAAATGAATGCGACGCGTACATTTCTACTGGGCTTCGGCATGTAACCATAAGCCAAACGGCCAATAAATATTTTACAAAGAGGACATTTACATACCTCTAGACTATTCTTAAGAACTCTCGGAATTATCTCGTCCTCACTTGGCGACTTGTATGGCAAAAAGGAACTAATCGCGCATACGATTTTATCAGCACTTATTATAGACTCAGACTCATTCCCAGTCTACACCAGAGCCACCGACATCGAAATGGTTCGATGCCTGAGCGGCGTCCTGGATAGCCTCGAAATTCGGGAAGTGTTCGTCTAATAAGCATTAACCTCGATTGTCGAGGTGGTGAAAGAGCTATCTGATAGCTTCAAGGATACATTTTTAATGGTCGAATCCTTGGAGAGGTTCTGGTGAAGTCTTGAGGATTCCTCACAGAAATCCATCCATGAGATACGATTAGCTGTGTTATATGTGCTCTCGGCTGATGTGAATAAATCCCAATCTCCCCGCAAGCCAGTTTTCCGAGCTTTATTAATAGACTTCCGCGACAGCTTACTTTGTGGGTTCCGTGGTTTAATTGTTTTGAGAGTGCATCAGGACTCACATGAAGAAGGTATATGCGTATAAGATAAGGGGACTTTACATCACTCTCTAGACCTTCGATGTTATCCGTTTCAAAGTTCAACACTATTGCCTTTTCGGCAATGAGCTCAGTAAACTTGACCCAATTTGTTGTTCTACGATACTGAATTTTAATTGGGAGAATCAGGTCAGTATAGAGCTCAAAGTAGATGCTTTTGTGATCGGAAGAAGTGATTTCGCTGGAAACCTTTCAGTTTTTTATCAGATTCAAAGACTCCATTGAGCACAGCGTTAGGTAGGCTCGCCGCCATTGTTGACGATTTCTAAATTGGATCTAGCTAAGAATCCAAGTAGTGCTTCTTTTCTGAGGTTGGTGTTGGAGCTACTCCACACGGTGATCATTGGAATCCACCCCTATCATAGAGGAGTACATCTTCTGATGCTAAAGTCCAACAATCTTCCGAAAGCAGCGCTAGGAGGAAGTTAGGAAGAATCAAATTGCATGTAAGCCAAAGAGAATACAATTTTCTTCCTGTGTCCATGCAATAAGAAGACAACTTCTACAGTGGCCATGTCCCTTTTGCAAAACTGCGTTCATTGTTGGTAACAAAGATGTATGCTCGGGGTTACAGGGACTCAGGTGCAGAAAACATCTGCCCACTCGGTTTCTAGAACCTTTAGTACCATCCATGGTTCTTGGATCTAATAATCAACTGCCCTGGGTGAAACCATCCCTATTGACAATACTAGTTGTCGTTTTAAAATAACTTTTTTCTATTCTATTATAGTTTGACTAATAAATATCTTGAATTTAATCGAAAATATAATCGAGACGTTCCATTTTCTACGCATATACAATCAATTGTAAGTCAAGTTGACAGATAATAAATCAGCAACCATTTCCGAATCCGTCCGCCCGAAATCCATTACATTATAGTAAATATATAAATAGAAATACCACTCCCTATATCTTCATCACAGCGAGTGTCCTGCGTTCTGTGTACACTTAATCCAAACACACGAAAGGACGAAACCAATATTCCATAATCATATTTACGCGAAGAATTGATTGTAAGCTACGTATGCAATATAACAACCCTTTTTGGTCCTGGAATTGTGTGCGAAAGGATCGCATTACATTCTATATTGATTGTACTACAAATTCACGATTTACCCAATTCCGACCCAAATCATAATGTATATACCCTTCCTGATGTCCTATATAGGCACATTTTTGTATACTGCATACTGTATATATATAAGACAAGCAATTGCCGACCACAACACGCTTAACACTAAAGGATTTCTAAGGAAAAGGGATCGCGTACAGGGAGTGCTTTAAGACGACTCTCTCTCTCTCTCTCTCGTTGACTATATATAGCCATATTACATTTGTATATCCTGTTCGTAATTTGAGCGTTATCTGTGTGTCCCAGTGACACGCATGTGTGCGTGTCTTCAAAAGATATATAACTAGATATTAGAGTATAGTAAAATACTAGGACTACACGTATACCTGGTCGTTCTCGTTTAGTATATATGTCCTTTGTTCATTTAAACATAATTACAATTTGTGTGTTGGAATTTATTTCTCGTACGTCCAAATTTCGTCTAATTTGAGCTGTGACGCTCTCTCATTAATTATTCACGAGCACGGCGCGGGGGCTGGCGCCAGAGTGGGTGGATTTTCGCGCATACCAATTAAGGAGCCATATAAAAGTGGACGTGGTGCCGGTCGTTGTCGGCGCCGGCGCTGCCGCCCACCCGCTGACGCATCGGGAGACAAAAAAAGGTATTTACATATTATACGTATACATCATTCTGTCTTACACCAGATGCATTGGCATGGCCTGAGAAAACTGTAGGGGTGGAAATAGGGGGTGGTTCTATACGTGTGTCTTTGAACAATTTAAATGCACCGTTCTCAAGTCTAAATGCAGGCACCGAAAGAAAGAGCGCTTTGTTGAAGCTCGGCTGAATGCCATTCATCGCCGCATGGCTCAGTCTCATATCTACGCAGTCTACCGGCCGCCGGCGCCGGCCGGAGCCGCCACCGACCGGGCAAAGTTATTCCAGCGGTGTACGCGGTTTGGTTATACATAGGTGGGTTTTTTCTGTGGGTGTAGACGCGGCTGTATTTTTAATTCGTTCCGCAGACAAACGCGTTTACTATCGTATTCTTTGGATGAAGTCGGATATATTTTTTTATAAAAGCTTTTGTTTGTGAAGTTTTAAAAACAGCACATATAGAGAATTTTACTAAGTATTCTACTAAGTAATTATGCAAGCTTCAAAATATTTTTTATATTATTTACGAAACTTTAATCCGAACAGGTTGAATTTCTTTGGTATATTTTTAAATATATACAGGGTGTCCAATAACTCAACGTCATAAAATGGAGGGCAGATAGAACACATCATTACTGACCAGAAAATCGAAACATGCTCTTAGTAAAATATCGATCGTTCTCGATATATATGACATTTAGAGTTTGTAAGAAACTTCTTCATTGGAATGAAAAATAATAAAACAAATAATTGGATCGAATAAATACAATAAACTGATACATCTGCGTTGTCGTAAAAATCAGCGTAAGGATCCGAATATATAATACGAAAATATATTTTTTATGATTAAAATTTGAAAATAATTAGTATTTAATGAGAATCAAAGATCTTCTCCTCTTCTTTAAAAACTGTTTTTTTATATAAATTTTTGTTACAAAATAGATGAAAATACGAATTTTATGTAATTATTTAGCAAAACAATCGACTCGAATTTAATTATTTATTATTATTATTTATATAGAAAGCTCTAATTTATAATTATTTAACGTAAAAAATCGAAAACAATGTACAAATAATAATTTGTAGAAACACAAAATTTCGTCCAGTATAATAAGTTTTTCTAGCGCCAGTCGGTATACTATTTCATTGGATAAATTAAGAGCTAACACGCCTACCGGTATGCAATACATGTCAAATACACTAAAAGTTAGGCAAAGATCCACTTTATAGGTCGTTTGAGGTAAAAACAGCAGAATGTTTATTTTCACCCCATTTTTGGCGGTCAATTCCTATCACAGGGGCGGATCTAGCATTTTCCTAAGAAAAGAGCTGAATATTTTTTGATAACTCTCATATTTAAGAGGCTACCATTAAAAACACCACACAAAACTGATTTTTTTAAATAATCCAAAAAAAAATAAGAAATGTTATAATTAAATATATATATAAAAAACACTTATTTATATCTAAACATTAACAGAGATTTCGTACTTAGAAAATCACTCATTTTTGGCTAAGATAATCACTGATTTTGTACTTGACAAATCAATTATTATATTAATTGAATAAATGACTAATTTATGCTAACCTTTTGATTTTTTTTTACTAAATAACTTGGCTAGTTTTTATTCGATCTAACTGCCTTTTTATTGACTGATAATTCTTTTAAATTATTATTCTATAAAATTAAAACATTTAAATATTACTGATTATTCACTTATTAAATTACTGGTTTTACACTAAAAAAATCATTAAAAACTGTTACTGTTTATGTACTTTTGTACTGATAAAATTACAGATTTTTTAATCGAAAAAAAAACTTTAATTCTTTTATTTGTCTATTAATTTTTTAATACTGCTTCTTGGGCTGCCAAAATACCAATAGCCATCCCCCGGAGATCCGCTACTGCCTCTAAATGCCTCACTATTTAAAACAACTCGTCCCAAAGCAGTCGAGACCTAAAATAAATAAAAAATAATAGGAGAAGGCTTTGTAAAGAGAATCCATTGAAAAGAAGCGGTGACTTTAGATTGACCGAAATTCGATTGGCGAATCTCAATTGGCCGAATCCCGATTTACCGATTTATTTTTGGGCCAATTGGCCGAATGATACGATTGGTCGAATTTCAATTAGCCAAATCACAATTGGGCTTTTGATTATTTTTGCATGAAATTTGGTTAATCGTATCATTTTGACACTCGTGACTCGGCCAATCGTACCATTCGGCCAATCGTGGTTTGGACCATCGAAATTTGGAAAATCGTATCATTCGTCCAATCGTGATTCGAACAATCGTGTTTCGGCCAATCGAAATTCAGCCAATCGTATAGTACATTTGAGAAAAAGTACAAACTGCTGCAAGAGACAGCACACCCTCAGACTAAAATGGGAAGTTCAAAACAATGTCGTTTTGAGTAGATCAGTGGGCCAAGTCTCTAAAAATAGCTTGTTTAGATAATCAGTTTGAAGCGACACATCTGAATGATCCAATCCCGGACCCAACTGTCTCTTGTAATGCATGTGATAACCAAGCACCTCTACTACTACAGCGTAAGGAACCATTTTCTTAGCCAGGCACCGCAGGAGGTGCCAGATACACTTCCTAACCTCGTGTCAATTGGCCAGTTCCAACGTTGACTATTGTTTCAGCAAACCAGTAATTGGAATACTATTGAACTGAATCTGTCAAGTACCACTTGGAGTTCCCGAATTGACGTTAAAACCACTAACATGATGATGATGATAACGATGGAATAAGGTACCGTCTAAAACGGAAAGGCACTTAGGACAATGGATGGGCCCATTGTGCTATAATCCGTATTTAAGAATCGGTCGACCGTCGGGAACCTACCCGATCTTTTGACGAATTCCGCAATTTTAATTAGAGGATGACAGCGGAACACTTGATATCTGAGGATGTCAACCGCGGTGCACTTGGCGATGAAATGAATCGAATATTCAATTTCCATGCACCTGCATGTTGGGCTATCGTGTAGATGCTTGTTTAGTCAGCAGTGACCCGTGAGGATAACGCATGCCAAACAGAGCACCTCAGAAACATTTTCGATGTCTCGCACCCGGTTTTAGAGACCAAGTGTGTTAGTTGGCTACTGTTCATCATTTCTTTCACCCACGATTTCCTGATTGATGATGCTACAGGGATGACCAGTTCTACCTGTTCATTGACCGGGATTTCTGAGTGACCAGCAACCCAAACCAGGCTTACAAGAGACTTTAGCGATAGTTCTTGTAGAACCTGCCATCAGCTAAGCACTAATCCAGAAGTGAATCTGCAAGCGCACAGCCAATTTCAGGGACGCTTGACTATCGGGAGAAGTAAAGACAGGCCTAGTATCTCCTACGCCCGTACGCAGAATTAACTGAGTGCATGGCAGATACCTCTGCTTGGAAAACAGAAACCAACCCAGGGAGACGGCCAAATCTTCTGCGGAGAGGTTGGAATTGTGAATATCAAGGCCCGAAACACCCCTTTGAGGGAACCGTTTCTTGAAGAGATATTGACTTTATACCTTCTATACCAAAGTGAAAACCTGGTAAAACGTAGTCTGACGGCATTTAAAATTCAGGCCTAAGAGTGATGGTCTCGCTCCATATGGAGGCCTGACCCTTCGGTGAGGACTTCCAAAATTCGCTGAGGTATAACCTTTGTGCCTCCGACCCAGCTTCCGCCTCGATTAAGAGGTGGAGTGGTGGCATGCCTAAAAATACTTCCGAGGCATATGTGGGACTGGTTCTCATGGCACTTGATATGCCAATGCAAATCAGTGTCGTTGAAATTTCTCTAATTGCCATCCGACCGATACTTTCCTCGCTCTCTGTCACCACAAAATGGAGGCGTTGAATGCAAGAAGTCTAATAATGGCTGCGAGTAGAGTCAGTGGAACATTTTGGAGGACAGCCCTAAGACTTACCAAAAGCCTTCCCACATTGCCAAAATACGTTGGATGCTTTGTTTAGTTTTAGTCCAGGTGGTCTTTCCAGAAAAGTTTGTGGTCCAGTATAACACCAAAGTAATAAACGTCCCTTTTAACGGGATTGTTACCTAGATTAATTAGACGGAGTCCTATGATCTCGGTTTCTCCTGTTGAAGAGAAAGGTTTCAATCTTCCCGGCGTTAACCGAAAGACCAAAACCTTCACACGCATATTTTCCTGATACGATAATTGTAATGTCGTCGGCATAAGCTAGGCTATAAGAGTCATCTCTTAACGAGAATGAGAACGAGGTCTTTGACCATCATAGTCCAAAGAAGTGGAAGAGAATTCCTCCCTGAGGATTACCTATTTTTGCCAAGACCCTAACGGTTTCACCTCCAGTGTCAAAGTGGACATGTCTGTGCCTAACCCTTTTAATCTTTTTCGGAATAACGTCAATCAAACTTTTTTGATGGTCATTTTTGGTCATAAAATGGTCAATCAAATGCCGCAAAAAAAACTTTTTTTCGGTTCACAAAGCTGCATATTTTTCTGAGAGGATAACCGTAATGTCGTCTGCATAAACAAGGGTACAGAAGTTTCTCTATCTTCATCAAGTATTACAATGAGGTCATTAGTGGTTTTATGCTTGTTTTTGTTTATATACCCCATAGCAGAAGAGGAAAAGAACTCCTCTCTGATTAGTACTTCTGTTTGCCAAGACCCTAATGGTTTCACCTCCAGTATAATATTGATCAATAATTATGTGCTTAAGAATACAGTCAATCCATCTTGTGACGCTCCCTCGATATCAAGGAATGACCCGAAAACCTTTACATTGTCGTCCAGGACTTTTTATGTCCTCGTCACTAGCTAATATGCAGATCGGAATGAACTGATCTACCAGTTTTATAGGCATGTTGATTTTTGTGCAAGGAATTATTAGTTGAGACCTCATCTCTAATGAATCTATCGATAATGCGTTCGAGACAGGTGAAATCTCGTCCTCTCCAGGCGACTTATATGTTGCAAACGTCTTTATAGCCCATTCGCCCGGTTAGCACCGTCGGATGTAAATTAGTCGGCTAGCTGCCATCCTAATATTTTTTTGCATCAGCCGGTTAGCCGCCGGTCGATCACCGGGTAATTTAAGAGTCTATCCGGCTGCTGAGTATTTGGAATCGACTGACACCTCTACCCTGGGGTTTGACACCACCACATAGTCGATAACGCTACAGCTACCAACAACATCAATGTACATATTTCGCAACGGCCAAAACCCACAGTTCCAAATAACGTAACTCTTAAAAACCGTAGCTCTTTAAGTCCACAGTTCCCAAATCTCACAGAAAACTTTTAAATTGTCATTCGAAAATACATAAAAGAAGCGAATAAAAAGGAAAATATTGTAAAAAAAACATTACGCAAAAATAATTAAATTTATTACATGTTTTTCGAGTTTTTAGTAAATATGATTAAAATTAAAGATCTGTGGCTTTTGGCGTTTATGTAGATTATGAAATATGGAAAAGCATTATTGCCATAAAAAATAGTTTAAAATATATTTCAAATATATAACAAACCTCTGGTATAAATCGATAAAAAAATCTAAACTCCAATTGATAACAATCTCGTTGAATAAATCCATAAATCCATAAAACCATAAAACCATAAAACCATAAAGCCACACAAACCAAAAACAAATCATAAATATAGTATGCTGTCTCGATGCGAAATTCTGGCAATATAGCAATTCAATAAATCATAAGGAATAGAGAAAATGTACACTGTGCGCCATTGCGTCTACTGATGCATCTTCTGCTAAGAGTGCAGTGCCGCATCTTTCTGTCTATATATATTCAATGCACAAAGTATATGTCTCGCTGTATGTTATTTTAAGTACAGTAAATACAATTTGAATATGTATATATTTATGCTTGAGTGGTGTGCCTGAATACTGAATACTAAATATATTCTAGTATATTAGTTATTATATTTTGTAGTGTATTATTTGCATTATATTGTCAGTTCATCTTCTTTGCTTCGAATTTTATATATACAAATACACACCGAGGCGTGGACATCAAATCTGAATAGAAAACTCGTTCCCGTTTTGAGTCGCATTCAAATTTCCTCTATCGTCGGCATAGCTTCCGTTTCCGTTCTGTGCGCGTCGTTCCCGCAGCTCTCCCTTCTCCCTGCGCGGTTCGACGTTCGCTGGAGCATTTGCGTAATGTGGGTCATTTGGCTCGAGACATTCGCTTGCGATACAAATCTGACAGGATCGTCGAGAGATTGTGCCAGGAGTTGAGAAATGTTGGCAACATTTATTTATGCAGTATATTTAGTTAATGGATTATTAGAATTTACTGTCTGCACAAGCTCTCTGGAACAATGGTGAGAGTATATAGGACACAGTGATGTTATAGTTTATATTTTGTATAAGGGTAGTCACCCCGCGACCCATCTTAGTATTATTTTTAAATATCGACTTACCGCCATATGAATGTACTACGATTGGCCAAAGTTCGATTGGCCGAAATACGATTGGCCGAATGGTACCTCATTCTGCCAATCGTGATTCAGCCAATTGTATCATTTGGCCAATCGTGATTTATGTGATCCAATGATTTAGCCAATCGTAATTTGTCCAATCGAGTGACACTGCCACCATAGATACACACTATCAGATCACTAAAACTAACACATTTATTTTGATCCGACAGGCAAGCTCACCTGATTTTTTAGTTCTTTGGCGTTTTTCTTATTTGGAACCGAAAAATGGGTATGGACCCGAAAAACGGGTCTGGTCCTGAAAAAATGGTCTAAACCCAAAAAACTGGTGGACCCGAAAAATTTGTCAGGACCGAAAGACGTGACCCGCAATTTAAATGAGACCCGTTTCACGAAATTTTATTTGAGGATTAAATATAAATATTGATTTTATTTATTTTTATATTGAACAAAGAAACGGGTCTTACTCTCACTTGCATTTACTTTCAGGATCCGATTTTCGGGTCTTACTACATTTCGGGTCCGGACTCAAAATTAAATTGAGACCCTTTTCACAATATTTTATATGATTAATGTTAATATATAAGATTATTAACTTGATAAATTTTAAGTTTTCTCTTTAAATCGGTTTTAGTAAATATGATTATTGATTCAATTTGAGAGTTGATACCAGTTTCTTGGTTTTATATATGATTTTTTTAAAAAAGTGTTATAATTGTTTAATAATAATAGTTATTATTAATAATATTATAGGAATTCTATTTTTTTGTTTGTAAAATTTTACATTATTATAATTTTATTGAATATCAATTTTAACAGCAAAATAAAAATAATCAAATAAATAATATTTTATAATTCCATTATAAAAAATCGTGAAATGGGTCCAAGTAGAATTTCTAGTCCGGACCTGAATATCGGGTCGAGAAACGATGTGGTCTCTACTGGACCCGAGAAACGGATTTGAAACCGATTATTTTTCGGGTACAAACACGTTTTTCTGGACCTGGAATCGAAAAAAAATTCAAGTCCAGACACGTTTTTCGGGTCTAGACTTTAGACCAGACTTTTAAATTGAGACCCCTTTTTCGAGTCCAAATCCGTTTTCCATTTCTCAATAAAAATAGAAATGTTTAGCGAGCACAGCATATAGACTTGATATAGACTTGGGTGCTGCCCTCAACATTTTCGACATAGTTTTCTCGTTTTTACCTTCCTTCACTATTATTTGTACTTGTCACATTATAATACCTAAAATAATAATAATTTAATTTTATTTACCATATAGTAATAGACGTGTAATACCGCCGGGTGGAGTAGTGATAACTATTTTGTACAATTTATAAATTAACAATTTACAATTTAATATTAAACAATATAAATAATATAAATGGTATAAAATTCGATAAGTTTTTTTTCTTCTTTTTTATCTTGTTTTTCCTTGTTTTTTCTTGTTATTTTTTTTTTTTTTTTTTTGTTGTTTTTTTTTTTTTTTTTTTTTTTTTTTTTTTTTTTTTTTTTTTTTTT